>PVJI01007675.1:0-77093 GCA_004026765.1 Micronycteris hirsuta | reverse complement strand
GGGCGGGGTAACCCTCTTTCCTGCATTTTTGGCACTATCTGTGGGAGAGGGATCACAGAGGGAACAATGCTGTTTACTCTGCTCTAGCCCCACTTTCCCTCACTTCTCTCGCTTCCCACAAGTAGATGGTGCCTTTTCAGATGCCAATTCCCAGGTGGGTGGGTTTGTGTACATTTGAGGACCCTGTGGGTCTCTCTAGCAGACTCTGCCGTGAGGCTGTGAGTTTTTCCCAGCTTAACAATCTCCACAGGATTTTACAGCCAGAAGTTGTGTCTTTAGTTTCCCATTTGAAACCCCCAGTTTCACGATCTCTCTGGCTCCCTAGCTGGCCTTCCTGGCTTATCTGCTGTTGAATGATGAAGTGTCCAATCTGCCAGCCTCTGCCTCACCCACATGGTCTGCTGCTTTGCTGCGCATCCCCTCTGCCCACCTACCCATCTCTGCCCCTCCTACCAAACTGGATGAATGCTTCTTTATCTCCTTAGTTGTCAGAGTTTCATGCAGTTTGACTTTTTGTCGGTTCTGGTTGTTTTTTTTTTTAATTGGTTGTTATCCTTCTTTTAGTTGTGGGAGGAAACTAAGCATCTCTACCATCTTGGCAGGAACTCTCCGAGAGAGGCATATTTAAGAAGAGCACCATTTGGCTGCCCTGTGAAAAGCAGTGGAGGAAGTAAACATGCAAAATCAGATTGGGACCATGTAGTTCAGAGTCACAGGGGAAAAGCAGAAGTTCCTCTTCTACTATTGTTGGCAAAAGAAAATGAGTATGGGGTTTCAAACAAGGAAGTAGCATAATCACACTGCATTTTAGGAAGATAAAACTGGAATAAACATGCACAGTGACCTAGAGGAGCAGGAAGAGATGGTATGGGAAATAAGTGAGGAGGTTGTCACAGAAATCCTAAGGCTGAAGATTTCATCACTCTTTGCCTTACCAAAAAAATTTCCTTTTTTCTCAGTCCTGAAGCCCCCTTCCTTATATTCTCTCTCTATCTTTTTTCACAGGCTATAAGCTTACCTTCCTTTAGAGGATGATCAGAAGTTCTCTTTTATTGTGTTTTGAAAAACTCAAATACTCATCAAATGTAAAACTTTTCTTCCTCATACGGTGTGGTTCCTTTAAAAGAGCTAGATCTTATCCTATCACACCCAATAGCCAGGAAATTCAGCACCAGTGCACAATATCAGGAAGCATTTCGTCTAAGACATCTAAGTGACAAACATTAGTGCTCCCACTTGCTCCATAAAGTTAATGTTGAGTCAATCTAGTCAAGGGGGGGTTCCCCTTAAATGAATGAATAGCATTAGCACTTCTGAGAACAAAATTATTTTTCCAGTTTTTCCTTTTATTTAAGAATCAATTTTTTTCAACTGTACATGATTCCCAAGGCTAGTTCAATAAATGGATTAAATTTAAGATAAGTATATGACTTTGTAATAATAGCTAACACTTATAAAGCACTCACTATGTACCAGTAGTGTTCTTAGTACTATACATAATTTTCTTGATAGTTTTTAAGAAAAAGGAGTCTTCAGACAAGGTTCATAGTAAGAGGAAAGAAGGAATTCCCAGCACTAAGAATAAGCAGTACGGACAGTTGTCTTCCCAAGTAACAGAACCAGTGCAGTTTCTCCCTGCTCCTATACTTCCAGGACCATGGCCAAGTGGGGAAGGCAAACAGCCAAGCTGCCGCCTGACTTTTCATTTAACAAAGGCTCCGTACAAGCAATCATGAGCTGTTGAATTACCTTGTTTATCATACCATCTAATGTTTTGAAAGGATGTTTCATTATTAATTAAACGACTTTAAAGTTGCAAGAGAAAATGTCTTAATACAGCTACCAAAACTGTGTTTAAACATTCCTGTGGGATACACTATTGCAAAAAAGAAAAAAATTACATTGCATTGAATTTGGGTTTCTTTCAATTACCTGTATTTTGCCATATATAATGCGCACTTTTTTACTCACATTATTTGAGGGAAAAATAAGGGTGCACATTATACATGGGTAGTACCAATTTGTGTCTACAAAAATGTTTTTAATTCTTTTATTTATGCTTATGCATTAAAAGTGTAACTCTAGAAAGCAATAATGATATCTGTATGCAGAATCATACCCTGGAATATAATAATAGGTTTTATATAAAAATAAAAAATTGAATTAAAAAATGAAAACAAAAGATTTTTTTTCTGAAAATTTGAGTAAAAAATATGGGTGTGCATTATACATGGCAAAATATGGTATGTTTTAAAAGACTTATTACTTGATTAATAAAACTATGAATTATGTTTAACAACTCTGCATACTGAGGTAATGACCAGATGGTTATATTAAGATATGTATGGAAAATATACACATGAACATAATTATAATTCATAACTCACATGAATCTAATTCATAACTGAATTAGAAAAGCTATACAATAGGAGTCTCACTAATGAGCATTACCCAAAATAAGAGGGAACATTTTAGACATAATGACTTTAAAATCTAAATAATATTCATATTTTTCAATATATCACTGATTTACAAACTTAATTAAAAATTCAATGTACTAATTTCATTAATTAATCCAAATGTATCCATAAAGATTAAAATTTATACTTAGACAAACTATTTTAAAGATAGAATAATTAAAGAGAAAACAAAATAATCTGCTTTATAAACATTTCAGAGAAGTCTTTAAAACGTTTGACTCAAGACTAGGAAGAGATACTTCTCTCTTCTCCCCTGCCCTCTGTTGGCAGAAAAGAGTGAAAAGGAAGCTTCACACACAACATAGTGAGAAAACACATTTTTAAACAAGAAATGTATAGTATTATAAAGCTTTTCTTAAGGCTACATTAATTTTCTGTCATATTGTTTTGCTTTGTTCTATTTATGTCTTTTTTGGGGAAGGGGATAGTTAAAGAAGTTTTGTTTTTGCTTCAGAGAATTTCCCAGAGTGGTGATTCATTTCCATTACATAACATCATATTTAACACTGTCCTACTGGCTTTCATAATAGTGTGAATTCAAGGTCATGTATGGGATATGTTTGTCTGAAATCCTGTGTATTCCTTTTAATTTTCCATCATATTATTCCCACATTTATATGTGAGTTAAGACCAGAGAAAAAAATAATATTTGGAACTTGGAAATAGTTTGTTTTAACATATTTCAGGTAAATAACCATGTTAAATAAGAATACAAACATCTAAAAATGTCAAAATGAAAGATAATACTTTATGTCATTTCTATACTGACTGACAAATTAAACATGGACTGAGTGAGAGTCTCATTAGCAATTTTCATAATTGACTGATGACCATATCCAAAAGTGTCTGATTACTGGGTCACTGTGAGCCAGAACAGAGGTTCATGAGGATGGTTTGCAGAGTTTTATCTGTAGTCTCTCTGACTAACATTCTCATCAGTGTGGAGAATGAAGACCAGTGAATGCCAATCCTTAAAGATTTCAACAGAATGGACACTCATCAATTGTTTCAGGGTAAAATAAAACAGGAATTTCTACACTGGCCTGAAAGTTGCATGAGGTCATAAAGGTACCTTTTGTGAAATGGCCTTGAATAGTTTAGTTATTAGCAAACTTAATAATAAGTCTGCAGTATGATGCAGGTGCCAAAAAAAGTTAACAATATCTTCATTGAGTGTTTACTGTGTACCAGATCGACATGGAGGTCTTCACATATATTGTAAAACTCCAGAACGATGAAAATTTAGGTTTGTGATTGACTTATTTATTGTATAGCTCTCACTCTCAAAAAGGGATGAGCTAGAATTCTTTTCCTAGGGGAAGAGGATCAGGGAATAATAGCGTCTCAATATTTTCAATATAAAATTTAATTTGTTGTGTACAACAAAAGTTTAAGTATCTTTCTTACTGCGCTTATAATGAAAATTCAGACTTATTAACCACGATATGACAGCATGGACTTTAGGTAACTGGGATTTTTAGACCCATTTTTTTTTGAAAGTTAACTTTTTTTTGAAATTTAATACCCATACAGAAAAGTGCACAGTTTGTCTACAGCTTGAAGGACTTTTATAAAGTGAATATACAGAGCGATATCACTAGATCAAGCAATAACCAGCAAAACAGAAGCCTCCTTTCTGTGACCTTGCAATCTGACCTTCTCCGCAGAGAAACTATTCTGATTTCTACCACCATGGGTTTGTTTTGCCTGTTTTTGAATTTCATGTTAAGTGGAATTCTACAATACATTCTCTTTAAAAACTGGCTTCTTTTGCTTAAATTTTGTTTGTGAGATTTACCCATGTTTTTGTATGTAAGAGTAGTCCATTCACTTTCATTGCTCTCTAGTATCCTATAGTATCCTATTTCCCCATGATGGGGAAATATTCTTTATCATGAATATTAAATGCATATTCTTGATAAATTTATCCATTCTATTCTCAATGAACATTTGGATTTTGCAGTTCTTTAAGGAATATCTAAGGATGAAAAACCTGGGCCCTGGATTTTGCATATATTGTTAAAGCATTTGTTATGTGATTGTGAACTCCAAAATGTATAAGTGCCTAATTTATAAATAGTTTCAATAAATATCAGCACTTCTTACTAAGAAAGCCAACTATGAAACTTTTCTCTTTAAATAAGTGAGTGTTCCAACCCTTTGTTACTTGTTTCCAAGTTAGTTCCTAAGTAAAACAATGTTTTTTCTCCAACACTATAGTGTGTCTTAAGAAATAGTTCTGTGTGTGCGCGTTTGTTGGTCTATGTGTGGGGAACGGTGGGGCACAGCTGGGGGGAGGAACACTTTGTCAAACGTGGTTTTTCTAATGTTAATAAGTTACATATACTTGTTCCTTTTTTTGAGATAGTTATTTATCATTTAATTGAACTCAACTTGATGGAGTGGCATGTTTACCTATTGCATAAATCATACTGTTCATCCCCAAATAGATCATTTGCTTAAAGTTTCAACAATTATACCATTCATTACAAATTCTACCAGCTTCCCTGAACCTTGAAGTAAAAGCAAGCAATTTGTAATCCAAATGGACCTCCCCTGGAATGCTTTGTGTGGATTGATTACACAAAAGTTATTTGTAATGATAAGATATATATTTTAGTTAGACAATGGTATTTCATTAACGTGTGCTTGGGAAAATTAAGTCCTTTGTGAGCACCAACTAGCCAAATTATTTTGTTGCTTACTCTTTTTTAGTATTTCCAATTCTTGGTCAGCAAATTGATCCTTATTACTACACATACATTTTAAAATTCTGGATGTACATGCAATTTGCTTCACAAAAATTATATATTATTTCTGGTATTTAACAGACACCTGAAAAGCTAGAGGTAAAAACCAATAATACTCTGGAATGGAGAAAATATATGCTCTTCTAGGATAATTTTCTGTTATCACAAACTATTCTAATTTTGTATTTAGTGATGTAGTTTTCATTAACAGAAAGAAATTCAAAATAGTAATCCTAAATGTACCCAGAAGAATACATTGTTAAATTTTCACTGGGTATCCTGGGTTAGCAGTTCACATGGCTGATTACCAAAACTTATTTATGTTCAGCTTTACAAAACTCTCAGTGTAAAGAACATAGTATAGGAACAACTGAGCCTGATCATGAGATACATCCATCATGGGGAATCAGTCTACTGTCCTACCCACTTACAGGAGCAATAGAGGAACCTCCTGGGCAAGAATTTATACTAAGGAAAGCGAGGGTTCAGAAAACTCTCTGGGTCTAATAAGAAAAGTCAGTGTGTTGTGCTGGGGCCCAGGGGAGCACTTTAAGTTGGGTTCCCTAGAAGAGCCTGATATGAGTATTTTTCAGGGTGTGCTTCCAAAAGGAAGGAAATAGGACAGGTCAGGGGAGCAACAATTTGGTTTAGATGGAGACTATTTTCAGTTTGCTCCCACAACAAAGATCTGGAGCACAAACTGTGCCACAGAATTGACTTCACCTTGAAGCAAGTGTTCAGCCTTTTCTAAACTCTAACTCAATCATTTGACGAGATCTGCTGGAAGGGATAGGAGGAATCATAGTCTTCCCGGACAGAGTAATGCACTAAGTTAGCCCACAGTCTTATTAGCTGGAGGATGGGACGGCCAGCAGGGGAAAATGGATTCAACTGCAGCATCAACTTCTACTACAGTGTCCGACTGATTGGGCTTTGAACCCCACCACATAATTACTAGTTACACAACACTTGGGTTCCTTATCTATAAAATTGGGGAGAATAACAATTATCTCTAGATTGTTTTCAGAATTTAACAAATGCTATACACCACTTGGGCTGGTGCTGATCAACGTGCTCAATAAATAAATGCTTTTAAAAATGCTAAGTAGTTAGAAGAAAGAAGTGATTGAAACAGTAATACAAGGGGGGGTCCAATAAAATCTGGAATTTGTTTATAAAAAATCATGTATTTTTTCTTATATATTTAAACTTTAGTTACCTTCAGAGTACCCTCTATTTGATACAATACACCTATCTGAGATGTTTTTTTCCACTGCTCAAAACAGTTTTTAACTTGATTTTGATGCCTTTTAGTGCTTCTGTCGTTTTTCATTCACCTCTTCCATATCGGCAAAATGTTTCCCTTTGAAGACTTTTTTTATCTGAGGAAACAAACAAAAAAGTCATTCAGGGCAAGGTCAGGTGAACAAGGAGGGTAGGGCATGGGGGTCATGCCATTTTTGGTCAAAAACTGCTGAACACTCAGCATGGTGTGGGCAAGTGTGCTTGTAAATCATCCATCATGAACTGGGTGAACACATTGAAGGAGTCTTCAGAAAAATTCACAGAAGCCTAATGCAGCCTCTCACAACAACGCCAGGTGGTACACAGATACAGATGGGTTCCTCTAATACTGACCTAGTGGGGAAAGCCTGTACTACAAGGGGCCTGCCTGCCAGAAGATAATTCTGGTTTTGGGGCAGTCCCCCCTCATATGGTTTGTTTCATTAGGACATGGTGCTTGGCAAAGCTCTACACGTAAGAAAATATTTTTGTGGTCTCTCTCAGCAGAGCATTATACAATAAAAGTATTCTTGCCTGTTTTTACAAACATCTGGGTAATCACCAAGTCTCCAGCAACTCAGTGATAACACTCAGTGAAAAAGCTAAAGTGTTACGGTTAGTACTGTGATTCTCATGAGAGCAGCAACTTTACCCAGAAAATACAGAATAACCAGCAGAAGTTGCAACACCCAGCAGAAGGGAACAAGAATGAGAAAAAAAGAGAAAATGGTTGAACCCATGCCATATCCGATCATATTTATTCAGAAGGAAAAATGAGACACTTCGGGGCTGGGTAGAGGGCATGCCCAGCACAAGACTCAAATTCTACAAAGCGGAAAGGGGAGAAAAAAGTTAGCTAAAGAATTGCAATAGACCCCTAAGGACTACGGCTCTGTCATTTGTATTGATGTTGGGCAAGTTTCACCAGCTTACAAGCATAGGTTTGAGGGTGAGGTTTGTGATTGGTATCAATTTCAGTCAGCCTGCTTGGAGCATTATTCTGTCATAAAATATATCAGGGAACACCCCTGGCTGGTGCGGCTCAATGGATTGAGCGCCGGCCTGCAAACCAAAGGGTTGCCGGTTCAATTGCCAGTCAGGGCACATACTTGGGTTGCAGGCTTGGTCAACAGTTGGGGGCGCATGAGAGGCAACCACGCAATGATGTTTCTCTCCTTCTCTTTCTCCCACTCTTTCCCTCCTCTAAAAATCTGAAAAAATATATATATCAGGGAATAAAACAGATGCCTGCTATAGGAACTTACATTCCAGTTGGAGATAAATACAATAAAAAGCAAATAATATACTGTAGTATATTAGAAGGTGGTAACGGCTATGGAATAAAGAAAACATAGAGCATGATAAGACACGTCAGAAGGCGAGAGGAGCAGTTGCTGTTTTAAACAAGGTGGCGTGATGGCTATAGTTAGCAGTGCTATATTCTATGTTTGAAAGTTGCTAAGGCAGTAGATCCTAAAAATTCTTATTACAAGAAAGAAAATGCAACTATGTGTGGTGATAGATGTTAACTAAACTTACTGTGGTAACATTTCTTAATATATATATATGTAATAATTGTTATATATATAAAACTAACACAATGTTTAATTATATCTAAATTTTAAAAATATAGGGTGGCTCTGATCGGAGTGGCTCAGTTGCTTGGGTGTCATCCCACAAAGTGAAGGGTCACTGGTATGATCTTTGATCAGGACACATGCCAAGGCTGCAGGTTCCTTCCCGAGTTGGGGTGCATACAAGAGGTAACCCATCGATGTTTCTCTCTTACACTGATGTTTCTCTCCATTCCTCTCTTCCTCTCTCTCTAAAGATGAATAAACAAAATCTTTTCAAATAAATAGATAAAAATATAAGATGACCATGATAGGCCTTAGGAAGAGGTTAAAATTTAAACAAAAACATGAAAGAGGTGAAATAATTAGTTTAGTAGATATTTTAGGAAGAGTATTTCAGACAGAAGGAACAGCTACAGCAAAGGATGCAAGTCTGAAAATCTAGTGTGTTTAAGGAAAAGCAAGGAGAGAAATAAGCAAGGGGAGAGAGGTATGAAATGAGGTCAGATAGGTAACAAGAAGTGACCTGTGCACCAGGGGATTAAAAGTGTAGGGGTACTTTGCAGGTTGTTGTTGACCCTCTTTTTTGTGGGGACACCCCTGGCACATCAGAAGTCACCATCATTCTGTTGTTCTGTTCTTAAATGTCATCTCTTGCCTGCACTTGCCTTTCGTTGTGTTTTGGATTAAATTGGATTAAATTGACCACCCTCTTTCCCATCCCCTGGTGCTTCTACTCAAGTCTGTGCTGCTCTTGGGATATTCCTACAATTAGAGCAAATTTCTCCATAACCTTTCACCTCCTCTCTCTCCTGCCAGTGCCGCTACCTCCATTCTCTCCTGGCCCAACACTTTCTTCTACTGCATTCTTCACCACGCTACTCAGTGAATCCTGCAGTCTGACTTTGGAGGCTACTCTCATTAAAACATTAATGAGTTAAACAGGGCTTTTCTGTGTATCTCGACCAGCAAATAATTGTTTACCTCTGCTTTCTAAAATGGAGAATTTGATGAAATGACTATATTCCAACAGGTGATATTTTAAAATATAATACATATATTTGAAACATAATAGTAAATAGTTCTTTGTATTTCTCAAAGCCTATCTTGGTGTCAAGACAATATTTGGACAGCTGTAACAAAAGGAAACTGGGTTCGAATCTAAGCTTAGTGATTCTAGGTAAGGTAATTAAACTTTCCGAGCCCCAGTTTTCTTAAGCAAAATTGGGTTGACACATAATTCTTTTTTTTTCTTTTTTTTAACTTTATTGTTGTTCAATTACAGTTTTCTGCATACTCTCCCCTCCCCTCCCCCTCCAATCCCACCTCCCTTTCCTGCCTCCCTCCCCACCCTTGGTTCTGTCCATGTGTCCTCTATAGTGGTTCCTGAAAACCCTTCTCCCCATTGTCCCCTTCCCCCTCCCCCCTGGCTATTGTTAGATTGTTCTTAATTTCAATGTCTCTGGTTAAGTTTTGCTTGCTTTTTGCTTTTGTTGATTATGTTCCGGTTAAAGGTGAGATCATATGGTATTTGTCCCTCACCGCCTGGGTTGACACATAATTCTCGGGGGGGATTTTCCAACTTAAATGAAACAGCATGAGAGAGGGAAGATGGCGGCAAAGTCGGTGGAAGCTGAGCTCACTTGTTCGAGCACCTGACTAGGACTGTTCTTCTGAAGAACAAAAGGAATAGCCAACAGAATCTGAGCTGATATGAAGTTTGGAAGCCAAAGCGAGCAGAGGATGCTTCAAAATGGGTGGTAAGGAGGTGTTGTAGGCAGATGGGGAAAGTCCCCAGTGTGGCACCTTAGGTCATGGCTTCTGTGTGGGCAACATCAGACTTCAGAGGACAGCTGGTCCATGATAGCAGCCTAGAGGCTCTCTCCCCAACAAGGGCTAGCAAGGTGTAGACATGCATCTGGAGAGGCTTGACTGTGCAAAGACCCTGGGATGGAAACAAAACGTGCGCAAGGCGCTCAGGCACACACCCACTGACTGTGCACCCAAGCCAGGACAGTGCTCGACAGCCAATTGGGACAGTGAAAGAGAGGGTGGAGACCCTAGCTGCACTTGGAGCTGGGAGAAGAGGAGGGCTGCGACTGGTGGTGTCTGAAAGAGACCCTGGAATTGCCTCACAGATTGATCAAAGGGGTGCAAAGTGAGGTGGTTTTTGCATACATAGGGAAAGGCGCGAAGTGGAGAACGTGAGTCGCACAGCACTCTGAGGGTGTGGGCTAGAAAGTGGGCACCTGTGATTACTGCAGCCCAGAGTGAGCCCACTTCCAAGCAGAACCACCACAAAGTAAAAATGGGGCCCAATCCCACTGCCTGCAGAAGCCAGGAAGATCTGCAAAACTGGCCAGGTCCGCTTAGCAACTACCACCAGGGGGCGCGCTTTCCCCCCTTTTTTAAAAAATATATTTTATTGATTACGCTATTACATTTGTCTCATTCCCCCACCGTTATTCCCCTCCATCCTGCAGCCCCCCTCACACTCACATTCTCCACCCTTAGTTCATGCCCATGCATCATACATATAAGTTCTTTGGCTTCTCAATTTCTTATACTTTCTTAATCTCCCCCTGTCTATTTTGTACCTACCGTTTATGCTTCTTATGCCCTGTACCTTTTCCCTCATTACCCCTTCCCCCTCCCCGCTGATAACCTTCCATGTGATCTCTATTTCTCGGATTCAATACCTGTTCTAGTTATTAGTTAGTTTTTTGTTTGTGTGTTTGTTTCTGCTTTTTTAGGTTCAGTTGTTGATAGTTGGGAGCTAGTTCTCATTTTAATGTTCATATTTTTTATCTTCTTCATTTTCTTAGATAAGTCCATTTAACATTTCATATAATAAGGGTTTAGTGATGATGACCTTATCTGGGAAGCACTTTATTGACCTCCCATTCTAAATGATAGCTTTGCTAAATAGAGTAATCTCGGATGCAGGTCCTTGCCTTTCATGACTTTGAATACTTTGAATATTTCTTTCCAGCCCCTTCTTGCCTGTAAGGTTTCTTTTGAGAAATCAGCTGATAGTCTTATGGGAACTCCTTTGTAGGTAACTGTCTCCCTTTCTCTTGCTGCTTCCAAGATTCTCTCCTTATCTTTAATCTTGGGTAATGTAATTATGATGTGCCTTGGTGCATGCTTCCTTGGGGCCAGCTTCTTTGGGACTCTCTGAGCTTCCTTGAAGTCTGTTTCCTTTGCCAGATTGGGGAAGTTCTCCATTATTTTTTCAAATAAGTCTTCCATTTTTTGGTCTTCCTCTTCTCCTTCTAGCACCTTATGATTTGGATTTTGGAATATTTCAAGTTGTCCCAGAGGTTCCTAAGCCTCTCCTCATTTTTCCAAATTCTTGTTTCTTCATTCTGTTCTGGTTGGCTGTTTATTTCTTCCTTCTTCTCCAAACCATTGATTTGAATCCCAGTGTCCTTTCCATCATTGTTGGTTTCCTTTATATTTTTCTTTATTGCACCTTTCATAGCCTTCACTTTTTCCTCCATTTTTCCACCATATGTAACCATTTCTGTGAGCATCCTGATTACTAGTGTTTTTAACTCTGCCTCTGATAGGTTGGCTATCTCTTCAGCACTTAGTTGTATTTTTTCTGGAGCTTTGATCTGTTCTTTCATTTGGGCCACTTTTATTTTGGTCTCAGAGTGCCTGTTATGTAGTAAGGGGTGGAGCCTTGGGTATTCACCAGGGCAGGGCAACCCAGTTCACTACTTTGTTGTGTTCTCTGGGGGGGAGGGGTCAGAGAGGGAACAATGCCACTTGCTTGGCTCTCTGTAGTTTTCAGTTACTTCCTCCATTCCCACAAGCAAATTGGGCCCTTTTGGTGCTGATTCCCAGGTGGCTGGGTTTGTATACATTCTGGGACCTTGTGGGTCTCTCCAATGAACTCCCCTGTGAGGCTGGGAGTTTTTCCTGCCACTGCAACACCCACAGGTTTTTTCAGTCAAGGTTTTGAGGCTTTATTTCCCTGTGTTGGAACCATGGGTTACATGGTCTATCTCACTCACCAGTTTTTCCTCCCATTTTCTCTGCATGCAAATGTGGGACCACTCGGTCCTCCAGCTGCCACTTTGCTGTGAGTCCTCTCTACACCTGCTGCCTGTCTCCGCCCCTCCTACCAGTCTGGATGAATGTTTCTTTAACTCCTTGGTTGTCAAACTTCCATACAGTTTGATTTTCTAGAAGTTCTGGTTGTTTTTTGTTTTTAAATTTGTCGTCCTTCTTTTGGTTTTGTGAGGAGGCACAGTGTATGTACCTACACCTCCATCTTGGCCAGAAGTCTTTTTTTTTTTAATAAAGATTTTATTTACTTATTTATGTTTTTTAGAGATGGAAAGGGAGGGAGAAAGAGAGTAAGAGAAACATCAATGCGTGATTGCATCTTGTGAATCTTTTTTCTTTCCTTTTCTTTTTTTTTTTCAAGAGTAACACAATAAGTCGTGGAGCTGACAGAAAACAAGATACAGATCCAGAAGGAATTCAGAAGGCAAAAACCAAAAACCAACACCTGAGAGAAAGTTTACCTTGTCCTTCATTACAATTTGCATTTTTTAATTTAATTTCTTGTTTTTATTTTCATTTATATAGGTTATTGTTATTTGTTTTTTCTGTTTGTTTTGCTGTGGCTTGTTCTTCTCCCTGCCACATTGTATCTTTTCTTCTTTTAATTCACTTCTATTACAAATAACACACTACTCTTGGTCTTTTAGTTTGTATTCTTTTTATTCAGATTATATATTTTTTATGATATTACTGTTATTTCAAAGACCATGCAGTATCCCTCCCCAGTTCTCATTAATTTTTCCATCCTCCTGAGTCTTATTACTGTTGTGGTGAACATATTTCCTCTCATATTACACTGACTTCCTATCCCTTACTCTCACTATTGCTCCTCCATTTAATCTTGCATAAGTGCTCCACTTTCTTAAGTCAGCACACATTCTTCTACCCCTATGATAAAAGTCTTATTTCTTTTCTTCCTTATATAAACAGTGGCTAGTTAGGCAAAATACCATGGTTATTGCTGTACTGCTCCAACAGAATTCATAGTTGTTCACTATTTGTTGGTTCTTTAAAGCTCATAGAAAACTCTCCCCCTGTCTTACTCCATTTCACCTTCCCCTTGACCCTGATAAGTGGAGTGAGGAATCTTATTTCATTTTTTTTATTTGTTTCTTTCCCCCTCTCTCAACCTTGGTTTTACTCCTTATTCCTACTAGTTTGCTTCCCCAATCTTCTTGAATTCCTTTACTTTATGGTAGACATCATATATTGAATTTTTGCTTTAGTACAATATTCTTATTCCCATTATACCTTTATAAAATTTAAGCTGTCCTTGCTATTAACCCTACTGTGGTTTTTCTTCCATACCCCTCCCACTGGTCCAATACCTTTTTAATTGTACCTCAGACCTCATAGTATACGTTTCCCTTTTCTTACCCTGTTGTTCCCATCACCATTACATGTTTTACTTGTTTAAAATCTTGTTCTCTCCCTATCTTCAGTTCTATCCCCACTCTTACCAATTACCCTCCCTCTTACCACTCAATAACATTTTCCCCTCTTTCGACCATCTCTTATTCCCTTTGTCAATCTTTTAATATCTATAACCTCTCTTCACCTTAATCAATATTTGCTCAAGTGAATCTGAGATTACTGATGCAGTAGGGTAGTCCCATTTGCTGGCATAGGTTCACTTGCCTGATAATACTGCTTTCTTAACAACACCTATACAACAGCGTACAAAATAAGGTGGCAGTTGTGACTACAAGTAAACACACAAAGGGGAGAACCCATCAACATAGAAGCCACCAAAAATTAAAGCCCAAGTACAACAAGACATCCCACACTAACAGAAGAAAGGGCAACCCTAGAGTATCCAGCCAAAGAGATCAAAAGACCACACCACCAAGTCACACAGAACTCCTACCACAGAAGACCACCACATGAAGACAGATGACAAAGCAGAGCATCCTGGGTCATAGCAATAACCCAAAAGACCACCTAATATGGAGAAACAAAGAAAGAGCCCCCAATCAAAAGGAATAGAAGAACCCCCAGTAAAAGAGATCAATGAATTTGAGGCAAGCTATCTATCAGACATAGAATTCAAAAAAATGGTTATAAGGATGCTCAAGGAACTCAGCAACAACTACAAGGAAATAAGTAGGAACTACAACAACATAAAAAAAGAAATAGAAACTATAAAAAAGAACCAGGAAGAAATGAAGAATACAATATCTAAAATTAAAAAAAAAAACTAGAAGGGATTATAAACAGGCTGGATAAAACAGAGGACTGAATTAGTGATCTGGAAGACAATGAAGAAAAAAATACCCAGATAGAGCAGCAACATGAAAAAAGACTCAAAAAGTAAAAGGAGTGCTTAAGGGAATTTCAGGACAACATGAAATGTAACAACATTCGAATTATAAGAATATCAGAAGGAGAAGAAAAGGAGCAAGGGATAGAAAATCTGTTTGAATAAATGACACAAAACTTCTCTAACTTGGAGAGGGGGAAGCTATGCAAGTGCAGGAAGCAGAGAGGGTCCCAACCAAAATGAACCCAAAAAGGCCCACTCCAAGTTGCTTCCCCACAGGAAGCAACATACAATGGAGCCTCCATACAGCTAGCAGCTGACTTTTCAACAGAAACACTACAATCCAGAAGGTAACAGCAAGGAATATTCCAAGTAATGAAAAGCCAAGGCCTGCAACCGAGACTACTCTACCCCACAAGGATAACATTTAAATGGAAGATGAAATGAGGAGTTTCCAAGAAAAAAGAAGGTTAAAAGAATACACCCCTACCAAATCATCACTGCAAGACATGTTAAAGGGACTGCTTTAAGAACAGGAAAGAAAAGAGTGAGAGAGAGAGAGGAATACAGGTACAAAGGGGGAAAATGGCGATGAATAAATGCCTATCAATAATAACCTTAAATATAAATGGATTAAATGTTCCAATCAAAACCATAGAGAAGCTGAATGTGTAAGAAAATGTGACCTACATGAAAACATATGCCGCCTACAAGAGACCCACCTCAGAGCAAAAGACCTACACAGACTGAATGTGAAGGGTTGGAAAAAATATTTCAAGCAAATGGACAGGGAAAAAATGCCAGGGTAGCAATATTCATATGAGACTAAATAGACTTCACAACAAAGGCCATAAAAAGAGACACAGAAGGACACCTCATAATATTCAAGGGAAGAATCCAGCAAGAAGACATAAACATTATGAACATATATGCACCCAAAATAGGAATACCCAAACATAGAAAGAAAATCTTGAAGGACTTCGAGAAAGATACAGACAGCAATTCATCTATACTAGGGGATTTTAACACCTCACTGTTAACAAGGATAGATCTTCCAACAAAATATCAACAAGGATATAAAGACTCTGAACTACACACTAGAACAAATGGATGTAAGTGATATATATATATATGGAAACTTTCAACCCCAAAAATCAAAAAATATGTTCTTTTCAAATGCACATGGAACATTTTCGAAGATAGACCACATGATAGGACACAAAACAAGCATCAAAAAATTCAATAAAATTGAAATCATATTATGCATTTTCTCTGACCACAAGGGCTTGAAACTAGAAACCAACCTAAAGGAAAAAAACTGAAACACACTCAAATTCTTAGAGACTGAATAGCATGCTATTAAACAATGAATGGATTAAGAATGAGATCAAGGGGCCCTGGCTGGTGTAGCTTAGTGGACTGAGCATGGGCTGTGAAACAAAGGGTCGCTGGTTCAATTCCCAATCAGAGCACATGCCTGGGTTGCAGGCCAGGTCCCCAGTGGGGCCACGTGAGAGGCAACCACATATTGATATTTCTCTCCCTCTTTATCCCTCCCTCCCCCTATCTCTAAAAATAAGTAAATAAAATCTTCAAAAAAAAAAAAAGAGAATGAGATCAAGGAACAAATCGAAAAGTTTCTGGAAACAAATGAAAATGAACACACAATAGCCGAAAACCTATGGGGCACAGTGAAGGCAGCTTTCCTGAGAGGGAAGTTAATAGCAATACAGGCCTACCTAAAAAACAGAAATTTTTCAAATAAACAACCTAACTCTACATCTATGGGAACTGGAGGAACAACAACAAACAAAGCCCAGAGCGAGTAGAAGGAAGGAAATAATCAAGATCAGAGCAGAATTAAATGACATAGAGGCTAAAAGAACAATTCAAAGGAACAATAAATCCAGGAGCTGGTTCTTTGAAAAGACAAACAAAATTGACAAGATTGTATCCAGACTCATCAAGAAAAAAAGAGAGAAGACACAAATAAGCAAAATCAGAAATGAAAGAGGAGAAATTACAACTGATACAACAGAAGTACAAAGGATCATAAGAAATTACTACAAACAACTACATGGCAAGACATTTGAAAACCTGGATAAAATGGACAATTTCCTAGAAAGATATAATCTTCCAAAACAGAACCAAGAAGAAGTAGAAAGCCTAAAAAGACCGATAACAGCTAGTGAAATTGAAGTAGTAATCAAAGAACTCCCATCACACAAAAACTCTAGACTAGATGGTTTCACAGGAAAATTTCACAAAACATTTAAGGAAGAGCTAACCCCAATCCTTCTCAAATTATTCCAAAAAATCCAAGAAGAGGGATGACTCCCAAACTCTTTTTATGAAGCCAGCATCTTCCTAATCCCCAAACCAGATAAAGACACAACAAAGAAAACATCAGGCCAATATCGCTGATGAATATAGACACTAAACTCCTCAACAAAATGTTGGCAAACTGCATCCAACAATACATTAAAAAGATCATACACCATGATCAAGTGGGATTCATCCCAGGGATGCAAGGATGGTACGATATTCACAAATCAATAAATGTAATACACCACATAAACAGAAAGAGAGACAAAAATCACATGATCACATCAATAGATGCAGAAAAAGCATTTGATAAGGTACAGCATCCACTTACGATAAAAACACTTGGCAAAGTGGGAATAGAGGGAGCATTCCTCAACATAATAAAGGCCATATATGAGAGACCTATAGCCAACATCATAATCAATGGGCACAAACTAAAAGCTTTCCCACTAAAATCAGAAACAAGACAAAGATGTACCCTTTTAGCACTGCTATTCAAGATAGTATTAGAAGTTCTAGCCACAACAATCAGACAAGATAAAGACATAAAAGGCATCCAAATTGGAAAGGAGGAAGTAAAACTGTCATTGTTTTCAGATGCCATGATAGTGTACATAGAAAATCCTATAGACTCCACCAAAACACTACTTAACCTAATAAGTGAATTTGGCAAAACAGCGAGATACAAAGCTAATATCCAGAAATGAAAGGTATTTTTGTACACTAACAATGAAATATCAGAAACAAAAATTAAGGGAAAAAATCTCATTTGCTGTAGCAATAAGAAAAATAAATTACCTAGGAATAAACTTAAACAAGGAGGTAAAAGACCTGTACTCAGAAAACTACACAACAATGAAGAAAGAAATTAAGGTAGACACCAACAAATGGAAGCATGTACCATTTCATGGACTGGAAAAAATTAACATCATCAAAATATCCATACTACCCAAAGCAATTTATAGATTCAACATAATCCCTATTAAAGTACTAATGACATATTTCACAGATATAGAACAAATATTTCAAAAAAGTTATATGGAACCATAAATGACCTCGAATAGCCTCAATAATTCTGAGAAAGAAGAACAGTAGGATGGATCTTTATTATCTCATTATTATCCCATTCATTGTTTAATAGCCTGCTATTCAGTCTCCATGATTTTGAATGTTATTAAATTTTTTCCCCGAGGTCGGTTTCTACTTTCAAGTCCCGAAGGTCTGAGAAGATGCTTTATGACTTCAATTTTATTGAGGCTTGTTTTGTTACCCAATTATCACATGCAAAACATAATATTTACCTCTATTTGCCACAGGTTTATGAATAAATGACAGGTGATGATATCAAACTGTATTACAAGGCCGTTGTAATCAAAACAGCCTGGTACTAGCATAAAAACAGACAGATAGACCAATGGAACAGAATAGAAAGCCCAGAAATAAACCTAAGTCTCTACAGGCAATTAATCTTCGACAAAGGGGGCAGAAGCATAAAATGGAATACAAATAACCTCTTCAACAAATGGTGTTGGGAAATCTGGACAGCTACATGCAAAGAAATGAATCTCAATCAACAACTTACACTATACACAAAAATAAATTCAAGGTGGATAAAAATATATATATTATTTTAAAAATATATATATTTAATATACATTTATATATATTAAATATATAAGTCATGACACCATAAAAGTCCTAGAGGAAAACATCAGTAGGAAAATCTCATACATTACACTCAGCAACATCTTCATTGATATGTCCCCTAGAGCAAAGGACATAAAGGAAAGAATAAACAAGTGGGATTTCATCAAAATAAAAAGCTTCTGCTGTGCTAAAGAAAACAGTATTAAAATAAAAAGAGAATTAACCATACGGGAAAACATATTTGCCAATGAAACCTTGGACAAGGGTTTGATCTCCAAAATATATAAAGAACTCATATGATTCCACGCCAGGAAGACAAAAAACCCAATTAAAAAATGGGCAAAAGACTTGAACAGACACTTCTTGAAAGAGGACATACAGAGGGCCCAGAGACATATGAAAAGATGCTCAACATCATTAGTCATCAGAGAGATGCAAATTAAAACCACAATGAGATACCACCTCACACCAGTCAGAATGGCCATCATCAACAAAGCAACAGATAACTGTTGGAGGGGATGTGGAGAAAAGAGAACCCTAGTCACTGTTGGTGGGAATGCAGACTGGTGAAGCCACTGTGGTAAACAGTATGGAATTTCCTCAGAAAAATAAAAATGGAACTGCCTTTTGACCCAGCAATTCCATACTGGGATTATACCCTAAGAGCCCAGAAACACCAATTGAAAAGAACCCATGCACTCCAATGTTCATAGCAACACAATTTACAACAGCCAAGTGCTGGAAAAAACCTAAGTGCCCATCAATGAATGAATGGGTCAAGAAACTATGGTACATTTACACAATGGAATTCTATGCAGCAGAGAGAAAGAAGGAGCTTATACCTTTTGCAACAGTATGGATAGAACTGGAGAACATTATGCTAAGTGAAATATGCCAGGCGGTGAGGGACAAATACCATATTATCTCACCTTTAACTAGAACACAATCAACAAAAGACAAAAGCAAGCAAAACTTAACCAAAGATATTGAAATTAAGAACAATCTAACAATAGCCAGAGGGGAGGGGTGAGGGGACAATGGGGAGAAGGGTTTTCAGGAACCACTATAGATGACACATGGACAGAAGCAAGGGGGAGGGTGGAGGCAGGGGAGGGAGGTGGGTTTAGAGGGGACTGGAGGAGGGGACGGGAGAGGGTGCAGACAACTGTAATTGAACAATAAAGTAATTTTAAAAAGAAATGAAATGACAAGTGAAAATACTTAGAATTGTTTGAGTGGTTTTACAAATTTGAATTAACTATTTTTACTTATTATTGGCTAAATACTAAAATAAAAGAGCAATAACAAACATTTATTTGATTTTCATGTAGTAGTTTGCCTGTTACAGCACACAATGTGCCATCCGTGAGAATGTCAGGAACTTACCTGAAAGATCATTCACAGAAGAAGGCACATTAAGTCCAGGGCTTAATTTTCATGCTGTAGTGGAGTGGTTGAGAAGAGGATGGGCTCTGAAGACAGACCACCAATGTTGACTCTTGGTTCTGTCATGTTTCCGTTGTTGGACCCTGGTAAAGTCTCATAACTTCTCTATGTCTTAGTTCTTCATTGTGAAATGGTGATAAACAATACCAATTTGGTGGGGTTTTCATAAGGATAGCATGGATTCACGGCAGCCACTATTGGCTGCCTAACACAATGCCCACTCTCAACTTGCTTTTTCCTTCTCCTGCTCCATTATAAAATCCAAAAAAGTATAATACTTGATTCTCTAATCTCCTTTGCAACTTGGGATGCTAGGTGACAGTGCCAGCAGAGACAAAAGCAGAACTCTGTGTTGGAATTTTGAGGAAAGTTTTGACTTCCTGAAAAAAGGAGACAGATACTAGTGAAACCATCCTTTACTTCTTTTTTCTTGCCTTCAGTACAAACATGCTGCTTGGACCTGGGAGAGACATCTTACAACTGTGAGGACCAAGAGCTTGGGATACATGTTGCCAGAAACCATTGTGTAATTGAACTAATGCCAGTTGCCACACTACTTTTAACATTATAAAAATGAACCACGTGTTTTTACATGTCTGATATTGAATATTGTTTCTTGCAGCTAAAGGTGTTTCTGATACAGAGTTAATGCATGTAAAAAGTTTGGAATAGTTACTAGCCATAGTAAATAATAAATGTTATCTCTAAGTATTATTTTCCAGTTATTCACATGTTGTGTGTCATCAACTTTATATTTAATAAATCTGTGATATGAAATTTTCTGGCTTATGTATCTTGTCTTATAATTTCAACATAGTTGTAATATTATTTAAAATTCCTTATATTTTAAACACATTTTAAATCTGATAATTTCTTATAGCAATTAATGTATCTTAAAGCCCATTTTTTGATATCTACTTTAAATCAAGAGCCTCATATCTGTTGAGCTCTTCTTGGTGTTCATCAATAGGTTGCTTATTTAAAAGTATTCTTTAGTTAAGTTTTGGAAGTGATAGTCTGAAATTTCACCATTAGCTATCTTTCCATCCATTTTTACTTGTATTTTTTGCAATATTTTTAACACAAAAATGTTCAGACATTTATAGAGCCTACAACTATGATGTTTTGTTGGAAGTAAGGATTAATATACTTTTAAGGCAATCTCTTCTGCATGCCTATCTGCAGTGCTGTAGCTTTATGGGTACACATTAAAAATCTAAGAAGAAAAAAATAAAATTATATGGGTGATAAGAAAATCTAGGAAGGCTGCCTTTACAAGTGAAGTAAATAACTGAGTAAATTTTCTAGTTAATGTAAACAAAAAAGCATATATAAAATCAAAGAAAATTATTCTAGGAAGCTAACCATTCAATTGTGAACCTATATTCAATTCTCTATTTAACAGCCCATTTCAGAGTTTATTAATATTCTCTACATGAAGTGTAAGCCAATACTCTTGCTTTCAATACACTCACACCTACACCTCTGCTCTTCTACCTATTTTCCCCCACTAGAGTAAATCAACCACCATTCACCCAATATTTGAACCCTAAAATTTGGATGTTATCCCTGAGCGCCTCTTTCATTTTCATCTCACTTCCCATCTATCTGTACTGTCTCCCAAAAACATTATGTTTATATATTCTCCTGAACCTGGTACCCAGTCACCTCCAAAGATAACTGCTCCAGACCTGGCTTCCCAGATTCTTCCTCTACAATGATTTTCAAACCTGGACTACATATTAGAATACCTGAAGAAATAAATATAACACAAAAAAGGTTTCATTAACCATTACTTCCTGGCATTTTATTGGTTAATGGTTTTTAACTGATAACCATTTGCAACATTTCCTGATGATTATTTTTCCTCTTCAAGATTTTTGTTCTCTGATCCAACCACATTCCTTAAAGAAGATTACAAGTCCTGATAAAAGTATATTTTTGTTTAGTAGCTTAACCGTAACATTCTGGATCTTTATTCACCTACCAGACATATTGGATTGGCCAAAAAGTTTGTATGTTGTTTTCTTCTATAAAATAAAAGACACATTTTTCATTTTCACCAATAACTTTGTTGATTTGGATATATTTAGTATGTCGGCTATCTCCTGCCTGGTATAACACTGTTCTCAATTAATGTCTCAATTTGATCACTATCAACTTTAATTTGTCTACCCAACTGTGGAGCATTGTCTAGCAAGAAATCTCTAGCACGAAATATCGCAAACCACTTTTGACATTTTCATTCAGTCACAGCACTTTCTCCATACAATGCACAATTTTTTTTTTGTGTTTCAGTTGTGTTTTTAACCTTCCTTGAAATAATGAAGCATCCTAACCAAAAATATTGCTTATTATCTTCCATCTTCAATATTAAAATAGCTACATAAAAATTCACCAATTTTTATAAGTTTTTCTTTAAATGCATGCTGATATGACAACTGTCAAAATACAACCTAACAAAGTTGTTTTGAATGAAGTTGAAGACAACTAAGTCCTACAAGAGCCATTGTATGGAAAAAAAAAACAAATTTTTTTGGCCAACTCAACAGATAACTGCCTAGACATAAACCCAACATCTCTCTTCCACAACCTTTTCCAACCCTGGATACATATTAAAATCATCAGAGAAGTCTTGAGAAATATCAGCTCCTAGACTCTAGTCCTTGAAGTTTTGATATAATTGATTTTGTTTGGGGCTAGCTAGAATCATCTCCAGAGGATTCTAAGATACAGGCAGGGTTGAGGACCTAGACTGTTATAATATTAGGAAGCTTAACTGGTATTCCTAATTCTACCCTTGCTCTCATAAAGTGTTTTCTTTTTGTAGCCAGAATGACCTTTTAAAATTGAGAATCAAATCCTTTTAATTTCTATCACACTAGGAATAACACTTCAGAGAAGCTTTCTCTGAAATTCCTATTTCAAATTCCCATTTTCCTCCCATTACCCTCTATTCCCTTCATCTGGTTAATTTCTCCTTATAGAACTTATCCTTACCTGATATTAATTATATATTTATTTGTTTCTCTGGCTAGACAATAAACATTCTGAGATCAAGAATCTTACATGTCTTCTTTACAACTTCATCTTCCATGCCTAGAAAATATAGTTGGAGAACAGTACAGTATTTGTGGAATCAATTAATGCTAAATAATAAAAAAATTGCTTGATCCTGCCATTGACTATTTTGTGCACATGAATTTCAAGTATTGAAAAAAAATCTGTTTACCATCTTTATGCCTACAAAATTATCTTTTAAAGAGGCAGTTAACCCAACTGAATTCCAGACAGAATTAAGAATCTCAACAGAATTTCTTCAAATTACTGAAAGTACTACCACACTTATGATAGAAAATAAGAATTATAAAAATGTGATAACATTAAATTTAAAACGAGTTCCCCACAAAATACAGCATTATCATGTGTAATGGTAAAATGAACTGTATTAGGTAATCAGAACAAATGTCTGAGTCCCAGTTTAAAAGTTAAAAAAGAATCCAGGAAATAGGGGCTGACTAAATTCAAGTAATATTTATTTCTCGTGTCCATATGGGTTCTTGCCCTCTTTGTTTTACCAGTCTCCTGTCATCAGTGAACCAAGCAGAACACTGTAGTCATCAACAAAGTGTGTAGGTGACTTTCTGATCTACTACTCCAGGAAGTCACCCTGAGGGAATTCCCAAAACTCTTCAGACAAATCCAAATTACTGATTTCTTATCTGACCAGGAATGAAGCTTGTGATTAACCTGTAACTGAATCAAGGTTTATTTTAAGTCTGGTTTACTGGTTAGCAGATGATATCTGCTTTGTAAAGGAGTGCTTCAGAGACAGTGCTACAGTGAGTGAAGTACATGGGAATATTCTTCGAACAGAGAGCATGCTTTTGTGGGCATTGCACTTTCTGAATTAAGCCCAGACCCACTCCAGAACCAGAAATCCTGTAGTGAGTTGTGACCATCCCACTTAGCAATTATATTATCTTGGGTGTTTATATAACCTTTCTGCACTTCAGTTTCCTCATCTATAAAACGAAGATAATAATTTTAACAATTACTTAAAAAAGTTACAGTAAAGATTTTCTGAATTAATGGATATAAGGTGATTAGGGAAATGCTACATATGTGTTAGATACTAACGACTAAGAGCATGGACTACAGGGCTGTTGAATTCCAGCCCTGCCAGGTAGGTGGCCTTGGGCAGGTGACTTTACCTTTCTGTGTCTCCATTTCCCCCCCTCTAAAATCGAGATAGTATTTACCTCAGTGGGGTTGTGTGAGTATTAAATGACTTAATAAAGGTTAAGCCCTTAGAACAGTGGCTGGAATGTAGGAAGTACTATAAAATGAGTTATTATTATTGCTAGTATTATTATCTTAGGTTACAATTCAGTGCAAGATTTTTGAGATACTGATCTGTTCCAGGTCTCCTGCTTCTCTAATCTATTTCTCAGGCCCCTTTGTTGCTTCCTTTCCTTTGCTAGTTTTGTAAAACAACAGTCATTCTGTAAGGATACGTTCCTGACCCTCTGATATCCTCACCCCATCCTTTCTCCCTTGGCAATATCATTGCTTTAATATGTCCCTTATTAACTCTTAGAAAGATGATTTCCCAATATGAATCGATAGCCCAGGTCTCTCTAGGAGCTCCAGATCTTATCTGAACACGGATGTTCCTCAGGCAATTTAGACTGTCTCTGTGCAGAACAAAGCTTATCTGTTTCCTCAAAATGTTTTCCTTTTCTGGTGTTCTTGTCACATTACCTTTGACATCTCTCCCCTTTATCCTTCATACACCGTCACCAAATACTATTGATTCTAATTCGTAAGAAATTTTGAATGCATGTTCTCCTCTCCATTTTTCCTGCTACGTCTCTGATTCACAATCACATTAGCCCTTCAATGGGTCCTGCCACCTCCTGAAACCCCCTTCTAAAATAAATACAACACATTATTTAGCATAAAAAGAAATGGAATATGCTACAATGTTGACTTTGAAAAGATTATGCTAAGAGACATATATGATATACTGCATTGAACAATGTCCCCACAAAATTTTTGTCCACTCAGAACCTGTGATTATAACCTTGTTTGGAAACAGGGTTTTTGCAGACAAGCTTAGATGAGCTCATACTGAATTAGGGTGAGCCCTAAATAGAGAGATAGAGATTAAAATGCCAAGGATTGACCACAAAATGCCAAATATTGTTGGCAATCAACAGAAGCTATGAAAAGGCAAGTAAGTATACTCCCCCAGAGTTTTCAGAGGGTGCATGATGCTGTTGACATCCTGATTTCAGACTTCGAGCCTCCAGAATGGTGAGAAAATAAACTTCTATGGTTAAAAGCCACGTAGTTTGTAGTAATTCTTATGGTAGTCCTAGGAAACTAATATAAATGATATGGATATACCATATTTTGTTTATCCATTCATCAGTTGATGAACTTTTGGGTTGTTTCCAATTTTTGGCTAATAACACTGCTGTGAACATTTGTGTACATCTGTGATCCATTTGAGTTAATTTTTGAAAAGACATGAGGGTTAGATAGGTTTATTTTTTTAATCTATGGACATTCAGTTGGTCTAACATCATTAGTTTTTTTTAAGATTTCATTTATTTATTTTTAGAGAGAGGAGAAGGGAGAAAGAGGGAGAGAAACATCAATGTAAGTGAGAAACATCAATTGGTTGCCTCTTGCACACCCCCAACTGAGGACCTGGACTGCAGCCCAGGCATGTCCCCTGACTGGGAATTGAATCAGCAACCTTTCAGTTTGCATGATGATGCCCAACCCACTGAACCACTCCAGTCAGGGCTGGTTCAGCATTATTTGTTGCAGATAATCCAACCTCCATTGAATTGCTCTGGAATTTTTGTCAAAATCATTTGGATTTACTTGTGTGGGTCTATTTCTAGGCTCTCTATCCTGTTCCCTGTACCTATCTATTCCTTCTCCAATACAACCCAGTCCTGATTACTGTAGGTACACAATAAGACTTAAAATCAAGTAGAGGAATTTCTCCTACTAGATTCTTCTTTCTCAAAATTGTTTTAGCTATCTAGTTTCTTTGCTTTTCCACATAAATCTTACAATAATCTATTGTTAAAGTCTGTTGGGGCTGCTTATAAGATAATAAAATAGATTGGGTGGTTTATAAGTAACAAAAATTGCTCATAGTTCTGGAGTCTGGGAAGTCCAAGATCAAGGTGCTGGCAGATTTGGTGTCTGGTGAGAGCTCATTTCCTGCTTCACAGGATATCTTCTTGTCATGTCCTCACATGGTGGCAGGGGCAAGGGAGCTCTCTGGAGTCTCTTTCATGAGAGCAGTAATCCCGTTCATAAGGAAGCCCTGGAACCTAACAAAGTTTCCACCTCCAAATACCATCATTTTGGGGATTAGGTTTCAAGAGATTAAATATTTTTTTTTGCTGGGAAGACAGACATTCAGTCTATAGGATGTGTATTTACAAAAATATCTTGCTGGATAAATCCCAAAGTCTTAAAAATCAATTATGTATGGATAACTCCCATATTTATATCTCTAAGAACATCCTTTCTCCTAAGATTCATTCTTGAACACCTAATTAACTACTTGACAGCTATACTTGAGTTTACATTTTAGTATACTTTAGTATTTTGTTTTGAATATGCTAATTCTGAGATGCTCATTTTATCTTCAAGTTTATCATCTAGTCTTCCTCAATCTTAGTAAATGGCACCACTATTTATCCAGATGTTAAAGAAAAAAACCCATCTTCTCTTAAAGAAAGTTTGAGTGTCTTTAACTACACACACACACACACACACACAGGTGAACATGTCTTTCATCAGTTTAAAAACATTGCAATGTTTCAGTCAAGTTGGCAGAATAGGTAAATGCAGTACTAATAACCTCCTACAACCACATCAAAATAATAACTAAACTCTGGAACAATCATCATTCAGAAGTGCCTGAAATATAGATGAACAAAAGTCCTATAACTAAGGAGATACAGAAGAAGGCACATCAACACTGCTAGGAGGGGCACAGAAGCAAAGCATGCTGGTCCCGCACCCATGTGTGGTGGTAAAAACTGGGAGGGATATTTCAGTGTTGGAGGTCCCCCATGGGGAGTTGAGGAGCCAAGGGTCCCATCCCTATACCAGGTCCCCCAGCACAGGGTTCCAGTGCCAGGAAAAAAAGAGCCTATAACTTCTGGCTGTGAAAACCAGCAGGAATTGTGGATGAGTGAGATGGAAGGCTTCTAGAGTCCCAGGTGTTCCTCATAAATGCCCATGCCTGGATTTACTCAAATTTACTCATTCTGAGCTCTAGTGTGTGGGGTAGTAGCAGCTCAAGAGGTTTTGGGGCAATGGTTGGAGGGGCAGTTTTCTCCCAGAAAAAAGTACTGGCAGGGGCCATTGTTCCTTTGCCGACCCCTCTCCCTACAGAGTAAGTGCCATATCGGAGTCTCCATCAACCTGGCTAACACTGTTTGCCCCACCTTAGTGATACCCTGAGACCCTGCTCCAACCAATATTTTGGCTCACGCAAGCCATTTCCAGTGGATAGATATTCCATGCAAACTTTTCTAAAATTTTCTGAAGGTTCACAAACCCTAAACAAGTAGCATCTGGCCTCAGCATGCCATACCTCTTGCTAAGTCGTCCCAGGCCCAGCACCTGAGGCAGCTGGTCTTGGTTCACAGCTTGGCATCTCCCCAGCACCCCAAAGCCCAGCACAAGTAGCATCCATCTGCAGATTGCTCTGCAGCTTATGCTGAACGGGGCACAGGTGGTAGCTGATCTTGGTCTATACTTACTGGAAGGTCACTTAGCCAGCACATTGGTAGACAGCTTCAGATTACACCAGAGCACCAGCCAATCACCTCTGTGAATGATACTCTCAAGGGGTAAACTCATTGGGCACCAAAGCCCCTTTGTAGTGAGACCTGTTCTGTGAGGTTGGTCCTTAAACATCAGCTCCTCCGCTGTAGTCTTGACTAGTTCTCAAATCCAACTGACCTGAGGGTAGATACCTTCCATTGACTTTCCAACAGAAATCAAGGCTCAGCTACAACAGGAAGGTGCACACGGCCTACACAGGATGTGCACCTGAAGCACCTAATTTAGGTGACTAGGGAAGCTGCATGTGCAATTGGACACCTACTAAATACGGCCACTATACCAAGACTAGGAGACATAGCAGCTCTATCTAATACATAGAAACATGCATAGGGAGGCAGCCAAGATGAGACAAAGAAACATATCCCAAATAATAGAATAGAAAAAACCTCAAAAAAAATCTAAATAAAATGGAGACAAGCACTCTACCAGATGAAGAGTTCAAAACAATAGTCATAAGACTGTTCAGTGAATTAGAATAATATATGAACTTAATAATAACTTCAACAAAAAGATAGGAAATATAAAAATGGAGATAAAAACATTAAAAAGTACTAGTAAGAAATAAAGAATACATTACAGGGAATCAACAGTAGAAGAGATGAAGCAAAGGATCAAATCAGTGATTTATAAGATAAGGAAGCAAAAACACCTAATCAGAAAAGAAAAAGAGACTTTCAGCCAAGATGGAGGCATAGGCAGACATGCTTCGCCTCCTCGCACAACCATAGAAGGAATTACAAACAGATCTTAAAACAAGTAACACCCAGAACTGTCGGAAAATTGAGTTGTATGGAAATCCAGCAACCAAGGATTTAAAGACGCCACATTCATCCAGATGGGTAGAAGGGGTCAGAGTCACAGAGATGGATAGAGATACAGTGTGACATGGAGAGGCGGCAGTGGTAGCAGCGGTGGAATGGACAGTCCCACATTCATGTGTGATGCATAAAAATCAAGAGGGATACCTGAGAAGTGAGCAATCCCAGCCCCAGGCCAGACCACACAGCCCAGGATGCCAGTACCAGAAAAATAAATGTCTATTACCTCTGGATATAAAAACCATGGGAGCAGGGGTTGGGGTGGTAGAAGAAACTGCCAGATTTTCATTGGTTGAAGGGCCTGCATGGACTTAGAATGTACACAAACCCACCCATTCTGGGTTTTACCAACAAGGCAACCGCTGGAAAGGTACCAGTTGCATACAGGAAGCTGGTGAAGTACTGGAATCAGGGTGAGTGCCGGTCAAACCTCCAGAAGCCCAGAAGCAGCGCTGTCCCCTCTACAAACCCTCACCATACACAGAGCCACAAAGAAGTGAAGTGGGTCACCCTACCCTGGTGAATACTAAGGCTCTGCCCCATAAAACATAACGGGTACACTAAGTAGGGAGTCAAAGCAGCTCTACCTAATACACAGAAACAAACAGAGGGAGGCACCCAAATAGAGAAGACAAAGAAATATGGCCCAAATTAAAGAACAGAACAGAATCTCAGAAAAAGAACTAAATGAAACAGAGATAGTCAACCTATCAGATGCAGAGTTAAAAATACTACTGATCAGGATGTTCAGAGAACTCATTGAGTGTAGCAAAAACACAAAGGAAGAAATGAAGGTTACACTATGTGAAATTAAGAAAAATCTACATGGAACCAACAGTGAAGGGAAGGAAGCCAGGGTTCAAATCAACGATTTAGAACATAAGGAATAAATAGACATTCAACCAGAACAGAAAGAAGAAACAAGAATTCAAAAAGCTGAGGAGAGACTTAGGAACTTCTAGGATAACTTTAACATATCAACATCTGAATCATAGTGGAGCCAGAAGAAGAGGAAGAGCAAGAAATTAAAAATTTATTGGAAAAAATAATTAAAGAAAACTTCCTTAATCTGGCAAAGGAAATAGACATACAAGTCCAGGAGGCACACAGAGTCCTAAACGAGATGGACACAAAGAGGATTACACTAAGAGACATCATAATAAAAATGCCAAAGTTAAAGATAAAGCAAGATTCTTAAAAACAGGAAGAGAAAAACAGAGTTACCTACAAAGGAGTTCCCATAAGACTGTCTGCTGATTTCTCAAAAGAAACTCTGCAGACAAGAAGAGTTGGCAAAAAGTATTCAGTGATGAAAAGCAAGGACCTGCAACCAAGATTACTCTACCCAGCAAAGCTATCACTTAGAATGGAACAGCAGATAAAGTGCTTCCCAGACTAGATAAAGCTAAAGAAATTCATCATCATGAAGCCTTATTGCATGAAATGTTAATGGGACTTATTTAAGAAAAAGAAGATCAAAACCATGAACATTAAAAAGGAAACAAATTTGCAACTATCAACTGAATCAAAAAAAAAGCTAACAAACAACAAGAACAGGAACAGAATCATAGGTGTGGAGATCATTTGGAGGATTATCAACTGGGAGGGGGAAGAGGGAGAATGTATGCAGGGATTAAGCATAATTGGTAGGAACAAAATAGACAGGGAGATGTTAAGAACAGCATAGGAAATGGAGAACCCAAAGAACTTACATGTACATGAACTACATGGACATGAACTACAGGGGTGGATTGCTGGAAGGAAGATGGGCACTGGCAGAGGAAGGTAAAGGGGGAAAATTGGGACAATTGCAATAAAATGATCAATAAAATATACTTTAGAAAAAGAAAGCAGATTCTCTCCCAGGCCCTCCAGAAGGAATCAGCCCTGCTGACACCTTGACTTCAGGATATCAGGTCTCCTGAGATGTAAAATATTAAATTTGTATTTAAGACCAAAAAAAGGAAAAAAAGAATTTTAAAAAATGAGGATAGTTTAAGGAGCCTCTGGGAAAAGTTGAATCATATCAACATTTGCATCATGGGGGTGCTAGAAGGAGAAGAGAGCAAGGAATTGAAAACCTATTTGAGACAAATAATGACTGAAAACTTCACTAACCTGTTGAGGGAAATAGACCTAGAAGTCCAGGAAGTACAGAGAGGCTTATACAAGATGAACCCAAAGAGGCCCAGGCCAAGACACATCATAATTAAAATGAAAAAAAAAAAAAAAGTTTAGCCCTGGCCAGTGTGGCTCAGTTGGTTGGAACACTGTCCCATAGACCAAGAGGCTGAGGGTTCGATTCTAGGTCAGGGCACATGCTTGGGTTGCTGGTTTAGCTCCCAGTCAGTGGGTATACTAAAGGCAACTGATCAGTGTTCTCTCACATCAATGTTTCTCTCTCTCACTCTCTCAAAAATCGATGAACATAACCTTAGGAGAGGATGTAAAAAAATAAAAAGAAACTGAGCACTTGCTTATATCCTTTTGGTTACCTATGATCTTCAATAGTCTTCTTTGTTTACTTGTTTATTCTTTTTCTTCGTTACGTAAAATGCTGAGCTCCATGAGGCAGCTTGTCTTGTCTTTTATGTTGTCTCCCCAAACCTAATTGTTCTTGGCTGTGTTCAACGACCCATAGCTTTTTTTAAACTTATTTCATTTATTTATTTTTACAGAGAGGGGAAGGGAGAGAGAGAGAGAGCATCAATGTACCAGAGAACCATCCATGGGTTACCCCTCACATGCCCCCAACCTGGGGACCTGGCCTGCAACCCAGGCATGTGCTCTGACTGAGAATCAGACCAGTGACATTTCCATTTGTGGAACAACACCCAACGCACTAAGCTGCACCAATCAGGGAGACGACCCATGACATTTATTGAGTAAGTGCATTTAGAAAGACATGCATGGCTCCAACATAACCAAACTACCTAAAAATAGTTATCTGTGAAAATCTCTTAAGTAAATAACTCCAAACTCTTATATGAAACATTCTTTAAGAAAAAAAAATATATTGAAAAACGTTCAAAGAATGGAGCATGACTACATTATTTTTAAATCAACTTGTGATACATAAATGTTCATTATTTCTTGATGGATCTACGTTTCTTTGGTAGCAAAGATAATCACTGAGTCACCAACACTTCACATAGACATCAGATGCAGAAAAGTGAATTTGGTTCTCTGCTTTCACGTGGAGTTGTTATTACTTGTTCTCTGAGAACTTAAATAATTTCTTCTTCCCAGCTCTTTTGATCCACTCTCTCCCGTTCCTTTTCTTCACCGATTTTTCCTTTAGTGCGTCTACCCAATCTCATTAGGAAAATGTTTAGATGCTCTGAAGTTTCTGAATCTACGACATCTGAGATAACATGAAATTTAAAGGAAAAATTCTTCTGGCTCCTTTGTGAGCTCCCTCCCATTTGTCTGATGCCTTCTTGAATATATGGGTGGTGCTCCTTAGGGACTCAGTCGTCCCCTTCACATCACAGGGTACCTGTTTGACAGTGGATTTGGTGGGGGGTGGAAGGCAGTTAAAGGAGATGGGGGAAACCTTAGTCTTCCTTGGCAGAACATCCCAATTTTGCTCCTGGTTCAAGTGGGGCAATCCTTAAAGAGCAAGAATTCCATGAAACACACACCCTGTCAGCTCCACCAGCTTCGCCAGACACGCAGTCTCCATCTCCCACAGGCCTGACGCTGTGGGGAGGGATAAGCAAGGGTCGCGGTGCCACCCCATGCGCCTGCGCCTGGCGGCCCAACGCTCAGGCTTGCACGTCGCGCCTTCCCGCGCCACGCTCCGTGCAGCCCCGATGCGCAGGCGCAGGCGCTGGCGCAGGCGCAGGGGGCGGGGCGGACGCTTGGACCGCTGTGGGCAGGGAGAAGTCCGCGGCCATGGCGGGAGGCTTGCTACGTGGCCTGTCAGTGGCCGGTGGAGGCGAGAGTAGCGAGAGTGACGATGATGGCTGGGAGATTGGGTATCTCGATCGGGCATCCCAGGTAGCAGAGGACGCTTTTTCTTCACTGCGCCCAACTCTCCCTCGTGGCTCTCAAAGGCCCGGCTTCGTGAAACTTCTTCCTCACCCGTTCCCCTTACTTGTTTTTCCAGTGGAAACACAGGCTTTCGGATTTCAAACAAACCCGCCAAGTTTTCTTCCTTCCTTATTGTGCTTTACATTAACTGAACTTGTGCAGTAGTTCCTCACTTGGTTTGGACCCATCCTTACCTGTTCCCTTTTAAAGATCGTTTTAGACATGAATTCTTTCCGAACTTTGTTGCCCAACCCATCTCCGTCAAAAAAAAAAAAACACACAAAAAAAAAACCAAGATTTACCTAAGACCAAACATTGTTTACTGCTGAAGTGGAAATGAAAATACGTAAAACGATTTTTTAAAAACTTTGTTTTTTTTTAGAAATTAAAAGGACTGCTACCCACTGAAGAGAAGAATGAAACATTTAAGAAAGCATTAACCACAGGAGATATTTCTTTGGTCCAAGAGCTCCTAAATTCTGGTGAGAAATAAGGGATAGTTTCAACCCAACCCAATTGTCTAAGTTAACAACTGTTTCTAATTTTAAAAGTTTTAGCTGCCTTCCTAATGGAATCGCTTGAGTGTTAACGTAGGTAGGTCTTACATACTGTTCTCGACTGAGTTCTCTTTGCCTTTTCTTCCTCTAACTTGGAATGCCACCCTATTACCTTCTTAGTTCTTCCACACTTTCAAACGCCTTATTCTGAGTAATCGTACCCCGCTATGAAATTCTTACACATTTTTCTCAGCATTTTCTTGGTATACTATATTTCTCAAGTATTTATTCTAGTTATGTACATTCCAGTTACGTTCTTTCCCTGTGGTGTGTGTGTGTAAAATGAGGCCTGGGTTTGGAATCAGAATACCTGGGTATGTGTTCCCTTGGCTAGTCAGTGTGGTTCCCTGGAAAAGTCATTTAAACTTGCAGAACCTCAATTTCTTCATGTGAAGCATCTTAATTCTGGCCTGGGTCCCACAACATTTCTTCTGTGGATCAAATGAAATATATTATTTTTAAAAATTACCTTGACATAGAAATGTGAGTTGTTGATGATAATGATTGAAATTATCCATATGAATAACAGTCATTTGCTATCTACTGGTAGATACAAAACATTCACACACAAATAGTTAAATCATATTGTATATAGAAAAATGTTTGTCTTCTATGCTAGAGATGCTTCATGGCTTAGCAGAAAGTAAATCATTTTGAAAACAGCATAGTTCTGGGTTTCAGTACTAGTACTGCTGTGGATGGCTCTGTAATCCTGACCAATCACTAAACCTTCAGAAGCTTCAGTTTCCCCCCTTTTTAAATGGGATGCATTATATCAAAGGTATTTGCTTGGATGGGGACTAAAATGAGAAAATATGTTAATAAAGTTCTTAGACCATATAGGCATTATGTAAATATTAGCTGTTCAACAAAAGAAGAATCTGTATGACTGTAGTCAGTGGATTTGGAGTTTGTAATTGAAGAATGAAATTGGATAAAATTTGAATAATAGAGGCCTAATACCTAATATAAACACATGCAGGGGTGTGCATAGTGTTGAATGTGATGGAATAGGCAGAAATTTGTTTAGAAAAGAGAGTTTGCCTTAGGAATAGAGGGACTAGGTGCAACCAAGTGAAGGAGACTCCTGAAGGGTGAGGGCTTGGAAAGAGCCTACTGGTAAAGTAAGAATTTAGTCAACCTTTTATAATTGCTTAATTCCAAATTTTTCAAAAGTTAATTTTAAAAAGTCAATAATAATATGTAATTATAAATAGAAAGATACCTTTCACCCCCATTACCTCTGAAGTCTCTCACAAGTCATTCCAGTTTTATGTTTCCTGGTTTCCTTCCAGATTTCATTACTTAACACTTCTTAAAATGTTTTTAAATATTGCCTTTCAAAGTCATTCCTGTCTTTGATACATATTTCTGCACCAATTGAGTTTAATAAAAAAATGAAAGCTTCCTTTGAGTCAGCCACTCCACTTTTAATAGTTCAATCAAGTATGTCTCAGTTTTTGTTATTCTGCTGTGCACTTTTTAAGTTATTAAGTATTTCAGACTTTCAGAAAGGTACAGAGATCTCTCTCCTTCCTGCTGGAGATAACCACTTGTCTATAGTTGGTATTTATCTTTCCTTTGCATATCTTTAGATTTTTACTTTATATGTATATATCCCAAAACAATACAGTGTTATTTTGAATGTTTTTGAGTTACATAAATATATTGTGTTACCCTGGCTGGTGTGGCTCAGTTGATTGAAACATTGTCCTGTGCACCAAAAAGCTGGGGGTTTGATTGCTGGTCAGGGCACATACCTAGGTTGAGGTTTGATCCCTGGGAGGCAACCAATTGATGGTTCTCTCTTACATCGATGTTCCTCTCTTTACCATACCCTCCTCCCCTTCCTCTCCTCTCTCAAATCAATACACATATGTTTAAAACTATTTAAAAATATATTGGGCTGGTCAAAAAAAATTTTTTTTTCCTGTAAGACAGTTCTAGTAGGGCTTAGTTGTCTTTAACTTCATTTAAAACAATTTTGTTAGATTGTATTGTGATAGCTGTCGTATCAGCATGCATTTAAAAAACTTCATCAAAATTGGCAAATTATTGCATAGCCATTTTAATACTGAAGATGGAAGAAAATACGTAATATTTTCAGCGTGTTATGCTTTGTTACATCAAGAAAGGTAAAAATGTAACTAAAATGCAAAGAAAGATTTGTGCAGTGTTTAGAGAAGGTGCTGTGACCTATCGAATATGTCAAAAGTAGTTTGCAAACTTTCATGCTGGAGATTTTTCACTGGACGATGCTCCATGGTCGGGTAGATCAGTTGGAGTTGATAGCAATCAAATCAAGACATTAATGGAGAACAATCAACATCGGGGAGATAGCCAACATACTTAAAATATCCAAATCAGTAAAGTTGTTGGTGAAAATGAAAAATGTGTCTCATGGAAAAAATCTGAACAGATTTTTTTTGTCAGCCCAATGTATCTATTGTGTCAGTCTTCTTAAACTTCATGTTTTAATACCATGCCATCTGGCCCGTGGCGCAGTGGTTGGAGTGCTGTGCTGTGTGCCAAAAGGTTACAGTTGATCTCTGGTCAGGGCACCTATCTAGGTTGCCTGTTCAGTCCCTGGTTGGGGGTGTACAGAAACCAACTAATTGGTGCTTCTCACATCAATGCCCTTCTTTCTCTCTCCACCCTCCTTCATCTCTCTAAATTCAGTAAATATCTCCTCAGTTGATGATTAAAAAATAAATAAGCCTAGAGCATAATAGATGCCTTTTTGAATGTTAGAGATGATGATAATTAAGAATTTTTATACTGACATGCTGCATTTGCTTATCTTTTTCTTCACATTGTTTCCTTATCATTTTATGGTTTGAGCAGTAATGTCATTAAACAATAATGAGAAAAAATTGTCTGATCTTGTTCATATGCTTTTAGTTGTAGCCATTTAAAGAGAAAAATTTATTAGAGAAGACAGGTTGTACCAACAGTATATGTCTGTACTAAGAAGGTTTTATGTTGTTTTTTCTCAATAATTATCATCACCTATGTCAATTAAAGTTAGACAGTCGGGAGTAATATTTCAGCAATTTAGTGTAGATACTCTCTTCCTCTGTGTGGATGGAACCCTTGATAACCAGAGACTATAAAACTGTAAATTAAAAGGTATTAAAGGCAGGCTTATATTCAGTGGTTTTCACATACAGGTGTTCCTTCTTTGAAACAGAAAAACGTTCTATTTTTATTCTTAATATTAGCAAATATTTCTTAGCTTGAAGAGAGAGATTGCTACTTAAATCCTGATCTCTTTATAGAAAAGACTTTACTTAATTTTAATAGATTGCATTCATTGCCTCTTTGTATCTTTGTTCTTGTATCACATCTTCTATGCTCATCCCCAGTCCTAAATCCAAACCTAGCTCAGTTCCACCTTTTTTTTCTTTTTTAATATGTTCAAATCAGTCAGTGATCTTGGATAAAATCAGGTGATTCCAAGGGTTTTGACCACTGATGGCTTGAGGATGTTAAGGTTATTTGCCTCAGCTGGCTCTTGTTCTTTCTAGTCTTTATCTATTCCTTCCTGTCCCATTCTGGATAGTGGCTTTAAAACTTCACCCTGCTCCTCAGACCTGATATCTCATCTAGGCCTTTCCTTGATACAGCACACCGCTTGTCATTCATTTGTCTAGGGCAGAACACGATGGTCATTTTGACTTGTTCTTTTCTATCACTTCTCCTCTTCAAAGCAGTATTAAATTCTGATGATCTCGCCTTTGAAATGTTCTTTCGTATTACATCCTCTTTCTCCCCACTGCCCTTGCTGTGACTTTTACATAGGATTCTAGTCTCATAACTACTCTGCCTGCCTCCTGTTCACTCTTAAACGTGGTACCTTTGTTGTCTTTAAAATACAAATAGAATGGTGTCAATTCCTGGGTCCCATATACAGTTAACATTTCTTAGTAGAGCTTTCATAATCTAACCCTAACATACCTTATTAGCCTCATGTTTGGCCAGGTCCCCATGGATAAATTTTGTGTTAGGAAGGAAATTAAGGGAATTTTAAGAATATACATGGTGCTTACCATCTTAGAAATTTATAATGTTCTTTATTTTTTATTTTTTTAGAGAGAGGGGAAGGGAGGGAGCAAGAGGGGAGAGAAACATCGACATGAGAGAGAAACATTGACCGGTTGCCTCCAGTATGTGCCCCTACTGGGTACTGAACCTGCAACCTAGGCATGTGACCTGACCAGGGTCAAAAAGGCGACCTTTTTGCTTTGCAGTACGATGCGCAGCCAACTGAGCCACACTGGTCAGGGCGGAAATGTATAATATTCTAATTAAAAAGACATTTTACCTCTATGAAACCTTGACCAACTCCCCTAGGGAGATAGATGATGGTAGCATGTAAACTTGTTACAATATGTGTATAGCAATTTTATGTGATATATGATAAAACATTTGTCAGATAAGGTCTCTTGGAACATGGCACCTACAAGTGAAAATGAAGTTAGCTAAATTATTAAAGTCTAGATATAATCATTTTGCATTTTTTGAAGACATTATTACCACGAAATTCCTTCCTCTTATAAAGTATACATGGTCATGTCACGTGCCCAGTATTTTAAGAATATTAAGGTGACTGTGTGTGTGTGTCTGTGTGTGTGTGGTGTCGTGTGGTGTAGTGGAGGCTTTTAAAAGCTTGTTTTTATTTTGACAGGCATTAGTGTAGATTCAAGCTTTCGGTATGGATGGACTCCTCTTATGTATGCCGCTAGTGTTTCCAATGTAGAGCTGGTTCGGGTCCTTTTGGACAGAGGTGCTAATGCAAACTTTGAGAAGGGTAAGATGTTTTGAGTATTTAACATATGTGGAAATTTACTTTGTATACTTCTCTGTTTAGAAGCCTAATTATATTCTGTTAAGGGGTGATGATATACACTTTTCATGCTCTGTTTTCATATATTTACTTTAAAATAAACCTTTGTCCATAAAAAAAAAAACAGAGTAAGGTTTGAGATAATGTAACTGATTATGTTTACTGTGATTTTCTTGATTCCCAAGCAGCTTTACACAAAGCAAAAAAAATTAAAGCAGTTTTAAAAACCTCTTTTTATAGTTATAGTAGGTGAATAACATACAAAATCAAATTAGAAGCCATAAAAATTTTGAAAAACTCTCTTTCCAAACAGGTAGACTCCATTTACATTATTTTTGTAACTGGTTGTGTTATTATATATCTTTAGCTTCTATGCTAAAGGATTTGGGTTATTTTTTAAAGGAAAAATGCATTGAAAGAAAACATTGAAAAGCTGATAATTTTGTGGGAAATTACTTGAAAATCAGTCCTTGGAATTTAAAACTTAACTCTAAATTATTCTAAAGTTGTTTCAAAGATAGTTTGTTAAATCTATATTTTTCTATCTTTGTTATTAAATTATTTCTACTGAGTACTTCTTTGAGAGCTTTTGAAAAATAAGAGTGTATGTGCAAGTCCAGTTTAATTATTTTATTGAAAAACTGATTTTTTGTTTTTAACATGTTTCAAATGAGCAATTAAATTAATTTCATAATTCAGGTATAGGTTTTATTTTCAAATTAATTTTCAATTAAGTTTGTAACAACATTAGATATTTGTAAAACCATTTATATTTTGTTTTCTCTTTTATATATTTTGTATAAATTCCCATCTTAACAGTTTTATGTTTAATCAGCTGCTGTGATGAGTTTTTCTTTTTATTGTGTTATTTTAAAATATAACCCAATGAAAACTAAATTTAGGAATGAGATTTTTGAAACTATATAAAATATAGTTTCAAAATAGAGTTTCTGCTCAAAATAGAACCATTTTCTTTCTCTGTTTCTTGTAATCAGAGGAATACCTTATAGTTAGAAAGAATTTTATATTTTTCATAGAATGTTCACGTAAATTCTGTCATATATTCAACAACAGCTTCATCAGTCAAAGAGGGCAGATGTTAGTTCCTATCTACAGATTAGGTCCACTGAGATACTAAGATACCACCGCAGTCACAGTTTGTTGGTGGCAGAACTGAGACTAGAGTCTGTATCTTTATACTTGGTCACTACTGAACCACTGATGTAAACCATGGCTGCCACAACCTATTTTGAATTTCCCATTTTTTATTTAAGAAGTGTTTTTAGTTTTTAAATCTACCCTGATCTCTCCTGATGTTGTAGGAGCCAAGGAAGGAAGTATTTTAGTAAATAGGGTGAGCTCAGAGAGATCAAGTAGAAGAGAATTGAGAAGGTCATTTTCAGTAGGACAGTTTGGGCATAAGCCAGGTTCAGTGAGTTGTCTAATGAATGGGAAGTAGGAATGAAATCAGAGAATATCAATCATTGTTTTTCAGCATGAGTACAGCAAGGCAAATTTTAATCAACTAAAAAGTGTTCAACTCTAGGCAATATCTCTACACATAATCCATGCTCTTACCTACTTTCTTACTCTCTTTTTTTGTGTGTGAAAATTCAGATTTTGTTGAAAAATGTATTCGCATACTTCTCTCTGTTGTTTAAAATGTTTTTTTAATACCACACATTACTGTCACATGTAAGATTTTCAAAGATGGCTGAGGTATCCTCTTTTTTTTTATTGTTCAAGTACAGTTGTCTCTATTTTCACCCCACGGTGCCCCCCACCCCACCCATCCCAGCCTCCCACCCTCCAACCTACCCACTTTGGCTTTAAGAAATAGGAATAGGGCCCTGGCTGGTGTAGCTCAGTGAATTGAGCGCAGGCGTGCAAACTAAAGGGTCACCAGTTCGATTCCCAGCCAGGGCATATGCCTGGGTATGCCAGATGGGGGTGTGTGAGAGGCAACCACACATTGATATTTCTCTCCTTCTCTTTCTCCTTCCCTTCCCTTCTCTCTAAAAATAAATAAATAAAATATTTTTAAAAAAGAAATAGGAATAGGGAAAGGAAATTAAGAAGTGGATTATAGATATAATTTGGAGATTAAAGCAGTTCATCCCTAATCTCATTTTTTGATGAAGGTAGACATAAAATTGTCTACTAAAATAAAGAGAATTGGGACTAGGTTGTAGAATTTTAAGAGTGCAGTAATTTTTCTTATCTCTTGAATGGTAAAAGAAGTCAGTTAGATACACTTACTGATGGAGGGAGTTTCTCATTTTTTTTATTGACTATAGATAAGCAAACTATTTTGATAACCACATGTTCAGCTCGTGGCTCAGAGGAACAGATCGTGAAGTGTGTAGAGCTACTACTTTCAAGAAATGCTGATCCAAATGTTGCTTGTAGGTAAGAGCCTTCCTATCTGTTCAGAAATTATTGATACTTTTATTGATTATCAGACTTAAAAATTTGATAGCATGATTTTTTTAAATTATAAACAATGTGTATTTACTTGGTCATATAGTTGAATGAAAATAGGTCTTAAAGTCATGGTTCCAATTGCATAAGATCATCAAAGGAAGAAGAGTATATTATAAAGATCATCTTTTAGTTTTTAATTTTTAGAACAATGTCCTAAGAATTTGAAATGAAATGGAAAGGAAGACAGTATACTGTATCATTTTCTATGAATCACATACTCAAAAGAATATGTTTAAGCTATAGTAGTAAGCCTTTTAACTTAGTGTTCTAATGCTTAAACCCACTAAACAATTTACTTAAATGCTAAAGTATATATCTAAAATAATAAATCAAAATATTTTCATTTTATTACTACTTTTCCAATTAATTATGTTATCATATATTTAATAGTGCCTACATGCAAAGAAAACAAATAGTAAATATACCTTGCATCTTTTGAAATGTCAGTAATTTTTTAAAAATGTACCAGATTGCTTAAAATTTCTATCATTAACTTCCTTCATCTCTGGCTCCATTTTCCTGTTAAATCTCTGTTTTATTTTATAATCAAAGTGAAGAGAGGGAAGTAGCCCGTCCAACAGAAGTATGTCTAGCATGAATAGAATAATTATTCATAATTCATTAATTCAAATATAATGATCTATTTATATTATTATTAATAATTCAAATAAATATTTCCAAATATAGAAATATGCTTGACTAGAAGTATTTTTTCCTTTTTAAAAATTTAATATTTTTTTCCATTAGCATTTAGTTCCCTTATACCTCCCTCCCCCCCAGCAATCATCACACTGTTGTCCTTGAGTCCTTTTTCTTTTTTGCTCAATCCCTCAACGTCTACCTCTTCCCCTAGCTGTCATCCTACTCTCCGTCTACGAGTCTGTCCCCATTTTCCTGGTTAGTTCAGTTTATTCATTAGATCCCAAATATGAGTGAAACCATTTAGCCTTTGTCTTTCTCTGACTGGCTTATCTCACTTAGCATAATGTTCTCCAGCTCTATCCATACTGTTGCAAAGGGTAAAATTTTGTTCTTTTCTATGGCTGAGTAGTATTCCATTGTGTAAATGTTTCATATTTGTTTTATCTGTTCATCTGCTGATTGACATTTGGGCTGTTTCCATATCTTGGTGATTGTAAATAATGCTACATTGAACATAGGGGTGCTTATGTTCTTTCAAATTAGTGTTCTGGGTTCCTTCTGATATATTCCAGAAGTGGATTCACTGGGTCAAGAGGCAGATCCATTTTTAATTTTTTGAAGTACCTCCATACCGTTTTCCACAGTGGCTACACCAATTTGCATTCCAACCAACAGTGCGCCATGGTTCCCTTTTTTCCACATCTTCACCAGCACTTGTCGTTTGTTGATTTATTAACGATAGCCATTCTGACCAGTGTGGGATGACTGTGGTTTTAATTTGCATTTCTCTGATGATTAGTGATATTGAGCATCTTTTCATGTCTATTGGTTGTCCATATGTCCTCTTTGGAGAAGTGTCTACTCAGGAGTTTTTCCCATTTTTTAATTGATTTTTTTTTTTGGTGTTGAATTTTGTAAGTTCTTTATAAATTTTGGATATTAGCCCCTTATCAGATGTATTGGCAAATATGTTCTCCCATTCTGTGCAAAACTTTTTAGTCTGATATAGTCCCATTTGTTTATTTTTTTCTTTTGTTTCCCTTGTCTTGGGAGTTATATCCAAAATATATTTCTACAAGCAATGTCCAAGATTTGCTGCCTATGTTTTCTTCTATCACTTTTATGTTTTGGGCTCTAACATTTGTCTCTGATACATTTTTAGTTTATTCTTATGTGTGGTATAAGAAAGTGGTCTAGTTTCAATTTTTTGCATGTATCTGTCCAATTTTCCCACCACCATTTATTGAATAAACTATCTTTAGCCCATTGAATGTGTTTGTTTCCTCTGTCAAATATTAATTGACTGTAAAAGTGTGGGTTTGTTTCTGGGCTCTCTGTTCTGTTCCATTGAAATAATGTGTTTGTTTTTATGCTAGTACCATGCTGTTTTTATTACTATGGCTTTATAGTGTAGCTTGATATTAGGCAGCACGATTCTTCCAGCTTTGTTCTTTTAGCAAGCTGTTGCTATGCAGGGCCTTTTGTGGTTCTATATAAATTTTTCAAATAGTTGTTTTAGTTCTGTGAAATACCTCATTGGAATTTTGATAGGAATTGCATTGAACCACATGATGATATCAATAGATGCAGAAAAAAATCATTTGATAAAATCCAGCACCCATTTATGATTAAAAAAAATCAGCAAAGTGGAATCAGAGGGAACATATCTAAACATAATAAAGGCCATATGTGACACACCCACTACCAGTGTCATACTCAATTGGTAAAAACCACAGGTGTTCCTCTTAAGATTGGGAACAAGACAGGGATATCCACTTTCACCTCTCTTACTCAACATAATATTGAAAGTTCTAGCCACAGCAATCAGACAAGAAGAAATAAAAGACATCCAATTTGGAAAGGAAGAAGTAAAACTGTCTTTATTTGCAGATGACATGATACTGTACATAGAGAACTCCAAAAATTCCCCCAAGAAACTACTAGAACTCATACATTGATTCAGCAAAGTAGCAGTATACAAAATTAATATCCATAAATCAGTTGTATTTTAATATGCCAATAAGAAACTAACAGAAAGGGAAATTAAGAAAATACTCTCATTCACAACTGCTACGAAAAGAATTAAAACTAGGAATAAACCTAACCAAGGATGTAAAAGACCTGTAGTCAGGAGAATTTTAGGACACCGAAGAAAGAAATGGAGCAAGATGCCAATAAGTGGAACACATACTGTGTTCATTGATAGGAAGAATTAACAGCATTAAAATGTTCACACTGCCTACAAGTATTTTTTCTAATTAAGTTTTGGTTCTACAGCATTGGACAGCAGCTTTGGAAGATACCATACAGCTTTAGATAACCCCCAGATCTTATCTGAGATGCATGGATTTTGATTTAGTGAAGTAATTTTGAAACCTGGTCTGTTTTATCTCCCAGTGGACATGGGCAGTGTCTGGAGAAATTTTTGATTGTCACACCTGGGAGAAGCTACTGGCATCTAATGGCTAGAGGCTGGGGTTGCTGCTAAACATCCTACTCATACAAAGAATAACCCCACAAAACAAAGAATTACCCATCCCAAAACATCAGTAGTACCAAGATTGAGAGATTGAGTGTGAGGAAAGTCAAGGCTTATAGAGTGGATAATCAGTTTTTAACAAATAAAGATTTATTTTAGGAAAGGAACTTCCTGCAAATTGTTAGCAAATCAATTCACAGGAACTTTTTTCATGCCATACGTGGTATAATCTGTAGTTAGGATTTGATTGTGCCTTGGAATTTTGAACTCCAGGACCCCGAGCTGAAGTAAACTTTAATGGGTGCCATAAATTTTGTACCTTTACAAGTGGCTTATGATACGATTTGCCTCTCTCGATTCAATGAAATTTTTTTTTCTAGTGCTCTTCAAAAATGTTTCTTTTCATTACTTCTGCAAGGTATTATAGATAGCAAAGCCTTTACCCTCCCAATCACTTAATTTCTTGTGAACACACTGAAGAAGTCAAACAAATCAAGCCAGGCTCAAGATTATTCTGCTTTAATAACTAGAAGGCATCTTTTAGATGCATAGGGTGTATCTGAAACAAACATTTCATTTAAATAAAAATAAAACAAGATTAACATCTTAAGCTAAAACTATAAGGCAACCACACAATTTCAAAACTGAAACCCAGAAAACAGTTGAATTTGAAAGAGCATAAGATTTAGATTAGTATATACTCAAATAAATAGAGAATTCTATAGCATGATTCAAGAGCAATCTGCATCTAATTAACACATTTGAAAGATAACGGGAAAACTATTCAACTGCTTTTATGTTTATGGTCAAAGTATAAAGCAATAAAATGATTGAATTTTGTTTTCTTGTAGAAAACGAGGATCTTGATAGAGCTGAAAAGAGAATAAGTTATGACAAATAGTGCGTTTGGGTTGCATATTTTATAAATTGGATGGCATTAGTGGGCATAGGAGGATACCATGCTGCCAACGTAAAAGAAAAAATCTCAAGACACAAGGAGAGTGCAATGAGATTGGGGGGATTTTATAGGTAATTCATTAGCAGTGACCAAATTCAAAATCTATCAGAAGATTTTAAGTTTTTAGTTTCTTTTGCAAAGTACCAGAACAGAAGAAACCAAGGATATAGAGATACATGAGGAAACTGCTATTCAGATATAAAGGAGAGAAACATGTTTAGAGGAATTTATTTTCAGATTGTTGTCATGGCCTCTTTTGTTGAATGGTTCTTCTGCTTAGAAAAATTCTCTCAAGAATAAGACTGCAAGGGAAGAGTTGGCTGTAAAACTCACAAGTGGCTATGTTTTGTGACAGCTAAATGGTCATAGACTTGCCAGTTGCAAAGGAAGTTAACCTATAACTTTTTTATAACTAAAATGGTATCAGTAGTCTTCTTTCATGAAGCGAGTTACAGAAGCCTTGGAGATCAACCTCTAAACTAGAGATTGAAGTCTCAGTTTTAATATATTCTTCAAGTTTTTATAGACTTAATTCAAAAGACAGGTTCTTAGTTTATATATAAAATGGAAAAGGAAAATGAGGGTTTTACCTGTATCATAAGTAGGCAGATTATTCTAGATCTTATAATAGAAGTGAATCAGTTAATCGAATGTATGGTTTGGTTCTGTTTGCGGAAAAACTGAAGAGAGAAGAAAAATTCTGAGAACACTTCTGAATGCCCTATACTTAGAGATCTTGCTGAATAGTACTGAGGAAATTCTGTAATAGTTTATTTATTTTTTTTCTGAACAACCCAATAATCCTTTATTTTTCAATTACAGTTGACATTCAGTATTATTTTATATTTGTTTCAGGTGTACACCATAGTGTTTGGACGATCATATAAAGTGATTCCTCTGATATTTCAAGTACCCATCTGACACCATACATAGTTAATACAATATTATTGGCTGTACGCCCTATGCTGTATTTTACATCCTGTGACTATTTTGTAACTGCCAATTTGTACTTCTTATTTTATTTTTAAATATATTTTATTCATTATACTATTACAGTTTTCCCATTTCTCCCCCCTTTATTCCCTTCCACCCTGCACACCCCCCCCACCCCGCTTTAATTCATTTCCATGGGTTGTACATGTAAGTTCTTAGGATTCTCCATTTCCTATACTATTCTTAACCCCCACCCTGTATATTTTGTACCTACCATTTATGCTTCTTATTCCCTGTACCTTTTCCCCCATTCTCCTCCTGCCCCCTCCTGCTGATAACCCTCCATGTGATCTCCATTTCTGTGATTCTGTTCCTGTTCTGGTTGTTTAGTTTTTGGTTTATTTTAGGTTCAATTATTGATAGTTGTGAGTTTGTTGTCATACTGTTCACATTTTGATCATCTTTTTCTTAGATAAATTCCTTTAACATTTCATATAATATGGGATTAGTGATGATGAACTCCTTTAACTTGACCTTATCTGCGAAGCACTATCTGCCCTCCCATGATAGCTTTGCTGGATAGAGTATTCTTGGATGTAGGTCCTTGCCTTTCATGACATTGACTACTTCTTTCCAGCCCCTTCTTGCCTGTAAGGTTTCTTTTGAGAAATCAGCTGATAGGCTTTGTAAGTAACAAAAATAACTCCTTTGTAAGTAACTGTCTCCTTTTCTCTTGCTGCTTTTAAGATTCTGTCCTTATCTTTAATCTTGGGTAATGTAGTTATGATGTGCTTTGGTGTGTGCTTCCTTGAGTCCACCCTCTTTGGCACGCTGAGCTTCCTGGACTTACTGGAAGTCTGTTTCCTTTGCCAGATTGGGGAAGTTCTCCATAATTTTTTTCAAATAAGTTTTCAATTTCTTGCTTTTCCTCTTCTCCTTAAAGTACCCTTACGATTAGGATGTTGGAATGTTTAAAGTTGTCCTGGAGGTTCCTAAGACTCTCCTCTTTTTTTTTCTTTTTTAATTCTTGTTTCTTCATTCTGTTCTGGTTGAATGTTTATTTCTTCCTTCTCTAAGCTGTTGATTTCAGTCTGGTTTCCTTCTTGTCACTGTTGGTTTTCTGTATATTTTCCTTTATTTTACTTTTCAAAACTTTCACTCTTTCTTTCACTTTGCAACCATACTCAACCATTTCTGTGAGCATCCTGATTACCAGTGTTTTGAACTCGGCATCTGATAGGTTGCCTACCTCTTCATCGCTTAGTTGTACTTTTTCTGGCGCTTTGATCTGTTTTTTCATTTGGGCCATTTTTTTGTGTGTCTGGACATGCTTTTTATGTAGTAAGGGGTGGAGCCTTAGGTACTCGCCAGGGCAGGACCACCCACCCTTGCTGCATTGTGGTGCTACATGTGGGGACGGGGTACAAGAGGGAACAATGCCGCTTACTCAGCTCTCTTCGGCTTTCAGTCACTTCTCCCACTTCCCACAAGCAAATTGGATCCTTTTGGTGCTGATTCCCAGGTAGGTGGGTTTGTGTACATTCTAGGACCCTGTGGGTCTCTCCAATGAACTCTCCTGTGAGGCTGGGAATTTCTCCCACTGCCTCAACCCCCACAGATTTTTTCAGTCAGAGGTTTTGAGGCTTTATTTCCCTGCACTGGAACCCTGGGTTGCTGGTCTGCCTTGCTCCCCAGTTGTTCCTCCCAGTTTATCCACATAAAAATGTGGGACCTCCCAGTCCACCAACTGCAGCCACCTGCCCTTGTCTTCCAGCCGCCCTCTTCCCAGGAGTCCTCTCCACCCTGACTGCCTGTCTTTGCCCCTCCTACTGGTCTGGATGAATATTTCTTCTTTAACTCCTTGGTTGTTGGAATTCCATACAGTTTGGTTGTCTGGCAGTTCTGTTATTTTTGTTTTTAAATTTCTTGTTGTCCTTCTTTTGGTTGTGGATAGAGGCACGGTGTGTCTACCTATGCCTCCATCTTGGCTGGAAATCTAATTTAAAATTTTTAATTGTGTATAATTGACATATAGTAGAATATTCTAGTATTCACTTTACAGTCAGATTGCTTTTGACATATGCATACATTAATGTAACTCATAACCAAATTAGAATATTTCTGTTATCCCAGAAAGTTCCCTCATTCCCCTTTTCAGTGCTCTGGACCTTATTTATACCACTATAAATTAGTTTTTGATATTATAAAATGTCTAAATAAACTTATACAGTATTTTTGTGTTATGTAATTTCTTGCACCCAGGGTCATATTTTTAAGATACACCCATATTGTTTGTATCAGTAGTTTGTTACTTTTAGTGCTGGGTTCTAGTCTACTGTATTTATATTACATAATACATTTAAGAGATGTGAAGAAGTCTTTATGACCTCAGAAAAAGAGCTGACTGACTTGGGAATTGATTGGCTTGGGAAATGAAAGCAAAAACAGAATAATGTATGAATGGCTATAAAATTGTTGGAATACTTCAATAGGCAGAATTGAAAGCATGTTAAGGCTCTGTGCTAAGGCAGTGTGAGTACTGACAACATCCTACATGTTTCTCTGTCCCTAGCAGCGCTGATTATTAGGTCCAAGCGCCTGTAGCCAGCCAGTCCTTTGGCTTGGCTTCCCCAGTGGTTTTCATATCACTCCTTTCTCACACTTTCCCCAGATTCCTGTGTCATTTCCCCCAAAGTTTCTGTAAAACTGTTAAGTTATGCCTATCCTTTCCCCTCCCTTCTCTAACTCTCTTTCCTTTCTTTCTTTTTTTAATTTGTTTAATACATATAAAATACATATAACATAAAATTTGCCATTTTAACCATTATTAAGTACGATGTAGTGTATTTTTTATCGTAAATTTTGACCCAAGGATCTGAGGCTTGCAGTTTTTTTGAGCAATGCCTACTTTTCTAGCTTGACTTACCAGTTAAGCTAAATAGAGACAAGAGCCTTGTGTCAGTTTTACATATAGCTATAACTATCTGCTTCTTTGTTTTACCTACTGAATTGTTCTTTGGGAATCACATTTGGTATTTGTTGCTGGTTTGGTTCAGCAAGACATGTGTTGAACATTAATATCACTAAGTTTTCTTATATTTGTTCAGCTTTCATTTACTTCTTTAGCCATTATAACTCATTATTATAGTAAATTGTCGTGGGGATTTCGTCCCTGCCGAAACCCGTGGGTGACCGCAACTCGATGTGTGAAAGAATCTCATACTGAGACATGCGGGGAAAGAGAGTCCGGAGCCATGGGACCAATTCCTCCATCTCAGGAAAAGGCCTTGTGGGTAGCTTAGCCGGGGTTTTTATTAAAGTTTTGGGACACATTTACATTGGATTGATTATTCATGGGATTAAGCAGAACAGGGATAGGTTTACTCATTAGCAGAGCATAAGGATGTAAATTCAGGTCCGGTGGCAGACAGGACCAGGGTAATATATTAAACAGGGCTCAGCAAGCCAGAATTTCTTAAGATACATCTTTGCCAAATTCCCGTTAGAGAGTTCCCATTCCACAGACATGATCCACACTTGCCCACATGGGAATCACGCGGAGCTGCGCTCAAAATGCGTAAATTCCAGAACATGCATGTTTACACGCGTGTGAAAAGAATCCCCACAGTAAATATTTATAGAGCAACTCGCATTTGCTTGAAGATTTATTTTGCCCCCAAATTTTTTATGTAAGTAGACTTTTCAGTCTGCTAATACCATTAGATTCTTAGGTGTCAAGGCTTTTTGCAAGATATAGTTTTTTCTGACATTACTTCTGTTTCATCTTGAAAATGACTAGTGAGAAAACATCAGTTTAATGTGCTATCGTTACAGCATCTCTGTGCCATGTCAAGCATCATTATGACAAGCATCTTCTGAATTTTGGATTGGTGCCTCTGTTCTGGAGAAGTCTCGTTCATTATCTCTTCAAATATTAACTCTGTTCTATTTTTTCCTCCTTTTCCTGGGTCTCTGATTGTATATCTGTTAGACCATCTCACTGTGTCTTCATTGTCTTTCTTCTTTTACATCTTTTGGGTTTACTGTATAACATTCTGGATAATAGTTTCTAATCTACCTTCTAGGTCATTGAATCTCACTTCACCTACTTCTGATTTATCATTAAAGTCATCAATTGAGCTTATAATTTGTTACTATTTTTATTTATAGAATTTATGTTTGATTCTTTTTAAAATTGATGGGTTCACTTTTTATATAGCTTCTTGTTCCCTGAAAATATTTACAAACTCTAAATTAAAACTGCTTTAATATGGTAAACATATAGTCTAGATGTAACATTTACAATATCTGAAATTTTTGTAGCTTTGTTTTTGTTACCAGTAGGTTTTCATACTTCTCTTATGACTAGGTGCTAGTCATTAGATTTTAAAATTTTCTTGTAGGAATAGAATAATATGAGGCCTAGGTTGCTCCATCAGAAAGTATTATGTGTATTTCTAAAAGGTGCCTGGGGCACCTCAATTCTGCACTAATAGTATTAGTCCAGTACTCAATGTAATCGGAGCTCAGGGTTGGAGTTTCCTGGACCATTCTGGTGATACAAACCTAAAGAGCTGGTTTATCTCTGGTTTATCCTGCCTCTGATGGTGTAGCCTTAGAGTCTGACTTGATGTGTCTTGCATATGATTTAGTTAACTCTCCACTTTGTATAGGCCCAGAGCTTTGAATTTTGTTCCTTTTGTAGGTTCAGCACCACCAAAGCCATGGCTCATTTTTCCACTGGGTTCCTCAGGACTGAAAAATACCCTTTAAGGCCAAAGCAACTGAGAATGCTGAGTTTATTTACCACTTTTGGATTTTGCCATCTTGATTTTGATTAAGTAGTTCCTCAATATACTCGTGTTATTAGTTCTTCAGTTTTTAAGGATGAACAATTTTTTTTATTTAGCTGATTTAGATGCCTTCATAGATTTAGTACAGATTATCCAGCTTGTGATTACTGGAAGTAGAAATCAGCATCATCTAAATTTTTAAAATAATTTTAAATTGTTCAATTATAGTTAACATTATATTAGTTTCAGGAGTATAACATAGTGATTAGACATTTATATAACTTAGAAAGTGACCACCCCAATAAGTCTAGCACCCATCTGTCACCATACATAAAAGTACTACAATATTATTGTCTGTGTAACTCATCTGTACATCTTAATCCCTTCCCCTTTTTCCTCTATCCCTCCAACCTCCAGCCCATTTGGCAACCATCAAAATGTTCTCTATTTATGAATTTGTCTCTGTTTTGTTTGTTCATTTATTTTGTTTTTTATTTGTGTTGTTCTCCAACCAAAATATTTCCTTTTATTAACATTTTAAATTAAAATTTTATTTACATTCAATATTATTTTGTATTAGTTTCAGGTGTACAACATAGGGATTAGATAATCATATACTTTACAAAGTGTTTCACCTGATATTTACAGTACCCGCCTGTGACCATACATAGTTATTATAATATTATTGACTATATTCCCTATGCATTACTTTACAACCCTATAACTATTTTGTGACTACAAGCTTGTACTTCTTCATCCCTTTACCTTTTCATTCAGTCCCCCAGTTCCCCTCCCATCTGGCAACCATCAGTCTATTCTCTGTATCTATGAGTCTATTTCTGTTTTGTTTGTTTGTTTATTTTGTTTATTAGAGTCCATTCATATATAAGTGAAATCATACGGCAGTTTTCTTTCTCTGACTGACTTATTTCATTTAGCATAATACCCTTTAGGTCTATCTATGTTGTTTCAAATTGTAATATTTCATTCCTTTTTATGGCCAACTAATATTTTGTTGTATATATGTACCACTGCTTTTTTCTCTACTCATCCATTAATTGGCACTTGTGTTGCTCCTGTATCTTGGCTGTTGTAAATAATGCTGCAATGAACATAGTGTTACTGAACCCAACCAGTAGGGGGGATCTTACTACTCACCACCTACCACGTAAATCTCAAAAAATGGAGTTTGGTGGAAAAGAAATTAAACTTTTAATTAATAGCTAGTTTCTGACTAAAATATCTGGGCAACAAAAGTAAAGGGAAAGTAAAAGTCAGAGTATGACATCAAAAATAGCCACATAGCCTGGCTGGCGTAACTCAGTGCGGGCTTCGAACCAAGGGGTCGCCAGTTCGATTCCCAGTCAGGACACATGCCTGGGTTGTAGGCCAGGTCCCCAGTGGGGCCATGTGAGAGGCAACCACACATTGATGCTTCTCTCCCTCTCTTTCTCCTTCCCTTCCCCTCTCTTTGAAAATAAATAAATAAAATCTTTAAAAAAATAGCCATATAAATATTTGTCATTACAACTCCTACATTGGCTCAAGAGCTGAAAATAACACAAGAACAAATCTGTTCACAGTGCTGACTGTATTCACCAAGGTCTTTGGAAATCATAGTAAGCCTTTTCCTTCTAAGACACCCAAAGAAAAATCACACCGTCACCCTCTGCCAGCTCAGTTCAGGGTTGAGCCAGGAGCCTGTTTTCCCACACAAAAGTATCATGAATGTAGGTGGCTTTTCTGGTCTTCAGTTGCTGTCCAGCTCCAGGCATCTTTTGGAGCCTGTGCCCCTAGGCCTCTGTTCACAGGCCCACACTGGCCACCACTGGCAGGCCAGCTGGCAAATATTGACCCTCCCCCCACCCCCTCCAGGGAAAGAACCAACCAACTTCTCACTTCCTGGTGCTCTCTGTTTCAAAAGTCCTCTCCTAGAATCCCATGTGCACCAAAAGCCTGCAAGAGCGTCCAGCTTTTTAACCAGTGAAAGCCAGTGTTGTCCGTGGTTGCCATTCCCCTCTACCAGCTACCATGTGGAACAAGATGGCAAGGTCTCCAGTCACTCATGCAAATCTCAAACCCCTCCCCCGTTTCTGGGGGTAGAGGATACCCCCGTTGCAGTAGGAGAACATATATTCTTTCAAATTAGTGTTTTCGATTTCTTCAGGTATATTCCCAGAAGTAGATTTGCTAGGTCATAAGGCAGTTCCATTTTTAATTTGTTGAGGTAACTCTATACTGCCTTCCACAGCGGCTGCACCAGTCTACATTCCCACCAACACTGCACAAGGGTTCCCTTGTCTCCACATCCTTGCCAGCACTTGCTGTTTGTTGATTTATTGATGATAGCCATTCTGACAGTTGTGAGGTGATATCTCATTGTGGTCCCAATTTGCATTTCACTGATAATGACATTGACAATCCTTTCAGATGCCTATTGGCCATCTGTATGTCCTCTTTGGAGAAGTGTCTGTTTACATCTTTTGCCCATTTTTTAATTGGATTGTTTAATTTTTTGGTGTTGAGTTGTATGAAATTTTTATAAATTTGATATTAAACCCTATCAGATGTATCATTGGCAAATTTCTTCCATTCAGGAGGTTTTCTTTTGTTGATGATTTTCTTTGCTGTGTAAAAACTTTTGCTTGATGTAGTCCCATTTGTTTATTTTTCCTTTTGTTTCCCCTCCCAAGGAAATATATCAGAAAAAAAATTACTGAGAGAAATGTTCAAGATTTTACTGCCTGTGTTTTTTTCTAGGAGTTAATGGTTTTGAGTCTTACATTTAAGTCTTTAATCCATTTTGAGTTTATCCTTGTATATGGTGTAAGAAAGTGGTTTAGTTTTATTTTTACCATGTATCTGCCCAATTTTCCCAACAGCATTATTGAATAGACTGTGTTTACCTCATTGTATGTTCTTGCCTCCTTTGTCAAATATTAATTGACAAAATAGGTATGGGTTTATTTCTGGGCTCTCTATTCTGTTCCGATAATCTCTGTATCTTTTTTTATGGCACTACCATGCAGTTTTGATTACTGTAGCCTTGTAGTATAGGTTGATGTCAGGTAGCATGATACTTCCACCTTTGTTCTTCTTTTTCAAGATTGCTGTAGCTATTCAGGGTCTTTTGTGGTTCTTTTATGGGTTTTTGGAATATTTGTTCTAGTTTTGTGATAAGTGCCATTGGTGTTTTGATAGGAATTGCCTTGAATTTATAGATTGCTTTCAGTAGTATGGACATTTGAATTATGTTAATTCTTCTTATCTATAGCATGATATATACTTCCATTTATTTGTATCTTCTTTAATTTCAGTCTTCAGTGTCTTATAATTTTTTGAATACAGGTTTTTTATCTCCTTGGTTAAATTTATTCCTAGGTATTTTATTTTTCAATGCTATTGTAAATATGATTGTTTTTTTAGTTTCTCTTTCTGATATTTTATCATTGGTATATAAAAATGCAACTGATTTCCAAATATTTATTTTTTGTCCTACTACTTTACTGAATTCATTTATCAATTCTAGCAGTTTTGGTGGAATCTTTAGAGTTCTTTATGTACAGTGTCATGTCATCTGCAAATAATGGCAGTTTTACTTCTTCCTTTCCACTTTGGATGCCTTTTATTTCTTCTTTTTGTTTGGTTGCTGTGGCTAGAACTTTCAGTACTATGTTGAATACGAGAGATGAGAACGGATATCTTTTTTTTGTTGTTGTTCCTCATCTCAAGGGAAATGCTTTTTCGTTTTCCCTCATTGAGTATGACATTAGCTGTGGGTTTGTCTCATATATATACCCTTTATTACGTTGAGGTATGTTCCCTCTATTCCCACTTTGCTGGATTTTTATCAGATGCTTTTTCTACAATCTATATGATCATATGATTTTTGAGCCTTCATTTTGTTTATGTGGTATGTCACAGTAATTGATTTGCAGATATTGTACCAACCTTGCATCTCAGAAACAAATGCTACTTGATCATGTTGTGTGATCCTTTTTAATATATGCTGAGTTCAGCTTGCTAATGATTTCTTGAGGGTTATTAATGCTATATTCATCAAGGATATTTTATTTTGTTGTTTAGATTTCACATATCAGTGAAATTCTGTGCTATTTGTCTTTCTCTGACTTATTCACTTAGCATAATACCCCCAAGGTACATTCATGTTGTTGCAGAAGGCAGTATTTCATACTTTTTTATGGCTGAGAAATATTCCATTGTATATATGTAGCACTTTCTCTTTATTTATACGTCTGTTGAGGAACACTTAGGTTGCTTCCATATCATGGCTATTGTAAATAATGCTGCAATGAAAATATGGGTGCATATGTGTTTTTGAATTAGTTCTGGGATTTCTTAGGGTGGAACACCCAGAGTGGAATTGTTAGGTTCTTCTTTGTTTCTTGTTATAGCTTTTGTTTTAAAGTTTGTTTTGTCTGATATAATTATTACTACTCCTGCTTTTTGTTTGTTTCCATTTCATAAAATAACTTATACCACCCCTTTACTTTTCAATCTTTTTGTGTCTTTTGATCTGTAGTTTGTCTCTTGTAGGCAGCATATGTAATGGTCTGGTTTGTGAGCCATTCAGCCACCCCATGTCTTTTGATTGGAGTACTTAATCCATTTACAATTAAAGTAATTGTTGATAGAAATGTAGTTATTGCCATTTTATTATTTATATTTTTCTTTTTTTTTCTTTTTAATGAAGTCCCTTTAATGTTTCTTGTAATATTGGTTTGGTGGTGATGAACTTCTTTAGCTTTTTCTTGTCTGGAAAATGCTTTATCTTTCCATTTATTCTAAGTGACAGTCTTGCTGATTAATGTAATTTTGACTGTAAGTCTTGCTTTTCGTCACTCTGAATATTTCATGCCAGTTGTTTCTGGCTGGAAAAATTTCTTGTGAGAAGTCAGCTTGCACTCTCATGGGAGCTCTCTTGTAGGTAACTAATGGCCTTTGCGTTGCTGGTTTTAAGATTCTCTCTTTGCCTTTAACCTTTGGCATTTAAATTATGTGTCTTGGTGTGGGTCTCTTTGGGTTCACTTTGTTTGGGACTCCACTCTTCCTGGACTTGTATTCCTATTTTCTTCACCAGTTTAGGGAAGTTTTTCCATCATTATTTTTTTTAAATAAGTTTTCAATCCCTTGCCCTCTGTTTTCTTCTGATACTCTGTGATGTGATGTGAATGTTGTTAAGCTTGATGTTGTTCCAGCGGCACCTCAGACTACCCTTTCTTTTTCTGTTTTGCTCTTCCAAGTGGGTGTTTTTTACTACTTTGTCTTCCAAATTTCTAATTCGATCCTCTGCTTCACCTAATGTGCTCTTGATTTCATCTAGTGAATTCATTTCAGTTATTTTAGTCTTTATTTCTGACTGGTTCTTTTTTTATATTTTCTATCTTTTTTTATTTTTCCTATCCCTTTGTTGAAGTTCTAAATTAATCTACTCTTTTCCTAAGTTCACTGAGCTTCCTTTTGAGCAGTGTTTTGAACTCTGCACCTGGTAAATTACTTGCCTCAATTTTGTTCAGTTCTTTTTGTAGTTTTGTTCTGTTATTTCATTTGGGCCACGTTTGTCTTCACTATCTAGATGCCTCCCTGTGTTTTGTTTCTATGTATTAGGTACAGCTGCTACATCTCCCAGTCTTTGTAGAGAGGCCTTATGTATTAGGTATCCTATGGGGTCCAATGGCACAGTCTCCCTGGTCACCTAGAGGCAGCCAGCTTCACTTCTGGGTGTTCCAGGTGTTTCTCTTTTGTTGGCTGTGTGTGCCCTCCTTGACTCAGGCTGGACATTAATGGGAGGGATTAAATCTCAGGCTGATTGTCTATGAGTGTTAACAGTTACTACAGTGGAGGAACTATTGTGCAGGGCCTAACCCTACAGGGCAAGATTTGCTTTAGCAGGGTTCTTGGGTTTGCCAAATCTGCGCTTTGCATATGTGGTTTATTGAGGTGGTTGGGTGGTGCTCTGGTGTGGTCTGAAGCTGGCTACCCAGTTTGCTGGTTCTGTGGCCTCTTGGGAAGAGTTCTGGGGCAGGCCAAGGTCAGCTGCTACCTGTGCCTGCCCAGAGCCACTCGGTATGAGGTACACAGTGATCAGAAGATGGTTCCCTCCTGTGTTGGGGTTGGAGATACCTGGGAGAGGGCTAGGCTGTGAAGTGAAGCTGGCTGCCTCTAGTTCTGGACTTAGGGATGTTTATTAAGAGGTATAGGACACTCTGAGACCAGATGCTGCTGTTTGGGGATTGTAAAGCTTTGAGAGATTTTAGGAAAGGCCAGTGCATGAGCCAAGACAGGTTGTTTGTATAGAAAAGCCACTGGGTGGGTCTGAAAATTGGGTGGGTCAGGTTCTCAGTGAATCATCATGATGGGGCCAATGGTGTTAGCCAGGTTGATGGAGACTCAAGCAGATATGGTGCCCAACTGTGTGTGCAGGCTGGTTTGGGGGAGGGTTCAACAGCGGAACGATGGCCTTTGCCAGCACCTCTGACTGGGAGAAAGCTGCCGGTACAGCCCTCGCCCTGAAGGCAGACAGTTCAGTTCCTCCCTGTTTGTCTCTGGTGCCTTGAGCTGCTGCCCCAGTGCTGGAGCTCAGTATGAGTGAGTCTGTTAGTGAGTAAGTGTGTGGACCCTCTAAGAGGAACACCTGGGACTCCAGAAGGCCACTCTCACTCAGTGCCACTCCGCTGGTTTTCACAGCTAGAAGTTACGGTGACTTCTCTGGGCTGCGGGCACCTAGTATGGGGCTGGAAACCCTTGCTCCTTAAGGGGGGATGTCTTCCGGTGAGATATCTTTCTGGATTTTTAACCACCACACTTGTGTGGGTCTAGCCCTTTGTACATCTCTGCTGCTTCTACCAGTCTGGTCATGACTTCTTCTGTGTATCCTTAGAATGTCTAAATTTTTAAACTGCTTTTTACTTAATGTATATTCTTAGTTCTTTAATTTTTTGGTACTCCATATAGACTTTTCTAATCCTATGGAAAATAACAGTGATTTAATATTTAATGATTAACTTTCTGTGTTAGTATGTAAAGATCTATCTTGTTCTTTTATTTTTTCTTACTTTTAAAAATTCATTTTATTTTTCTTCCTGTGGGACTAATGGTCAAAACATGACAACTTGCAAGCCATTTCAAAATTAACACAAATCATACCTTATGTTTCTCTTGGATCAGGCTATGGACAAACTTCGCACATTGTAGTATGTCTAACAAATATGGGAATTTAATACTTGTTTATTTATTTGGGCCTTAGAATTTGTTTCTAGGCTCAGGTTTTTAATTTTGTTTTTAAAGGAAACATTTGTTAAATGTTTCCTGTATGCTCATTACTGTGTTAATTGCTCTTAAATGTGTTATCTGATATATTCTTTACAACTAGAGGGAGACACTGTGTTATTTGTATAGGACAGAAAATTGACACTTAAGTATTTAAGCCTTTGACTGTAGCAGAGGTTTATTCTGAACAGGATCTACCATTGGAATGCATTTATTTTTTCCATTTTGTCTAGATTTAGGATTAAGTTATGTCTTTTCCAATTGTTGCAAAACATGTTTGTGTTAAATTGCCTTATATCTTTGTGTTTTTTCCATCTCTTTCCCAAAATTATTTTAGGTAGTTGAATATTTTGATTTAAAAACTCCACAGATTGCAAAGGAAAGTGTGTAAACAGGAAAAATATTAAGCACTTTCATTCAGATTAATAATATTTAGCCCTGCGAACAACATGGCCTACAATCAACTTAATTAGAACTTGGCAGTTATACCAAACTATGGACTTATCATTCCTATTTTTTTCCTTTTTGTATTGATAATGCAGTGACATATTATGCAGTAAGATATTATAAATTATGCAAGTCTAAAAGGTTTATGTTAGATGATTGGATACATGATAAAATTTGAAACCTTCTTCAGTCTTGCCTTAAATTTGGAGTTGACATTTTTGTTGTTAGGTTAATAAGTCTTTAAAAAGTATATATATTCAGTAATGAATACTTCTCTTTTTAGGAATTATGTGGGTTTTTCCCAGTTTGCAAAAACATTTTCTTAAAAATAGTTTTTCATTTCATTTAGAAGGCAGTTTCTCTGGCAGAAGAGTTTGTTCTATTTAGAATGGTCAGTCATGAGATAAATGTTTTATAAAATGATATGGCACCTTAATTTCAATAGTTGTTTTATTACTGTTGATAAGTCAGCACACATTAACTAATGTCCAAGGTTTTGATGTAATCATTGTGTGATTGTTAACTTATTGAATGTTATTGCCTGTTTTAATAAATAGAAAGTATTCTGGGGAAAATGTTGCTTTCTCAGAATATAAATTTAGTTGTAAATGTTAGTAAAGCAATTTGGTAGATTGAGATGTAATTTTGAATTACAATATTAACTTGCTTTTAGTTATAAGGAAATATGTGACATATCTCTGCTGAAGTCACAAAAATATTTTCAGAGTTTTTTTTTAAATCTTCACCTGAGGATATTTTTTCATTGCCTTTAGAGAGAGGAAGGAAGAGAAACATTGATGGAGAGAGCCATCAATTAGTTGTCTCCAATATACATCTGGACCAGGGATCATAGGCACCCGGACCTGGATGGAGGATTAAACTGCAACCTAGGTATGTGCCCTATCCAGGAATTGAACCTGCAACCTTTCGGTTACGGGTTGATGCTCCAACCAACTGAGCCACACTGGCCAGGGCCAGAAAGAGGTTTTTAATAGCTTATTTAGAAAACATTACTAGAAGTTGTTATTTTGTGATTATTTTTCTTCCCATATTTCTTGTTTTAATCCTCACCTAAGAACTTGCTTATTGATTTTAGAGAGAAGGGAGAGGAGAGAGAGAGAGAGGGCCGGAAACATCCATGTGAGAGAAAAACATCAAGTGGTTGCCTCTCATTTACTCCGTATCTGGGGACTGGACTTGCAACCTAGGCATATGGCCTGACCAGGAATGGAACCTGTGACCACTCATTTTACAGGAGGCCACGCCAGCCAACTGAGCCACGCTGGCCAGTGCCTTGTTTTTGTTTTTGTTTTTTTAATAATTGCCTCTGCATATCCTATGCTCGTTGTTTTACGACCTGTCTTTTCTTTATGTTCCTAGAGGAGCTGATCTTATCTTTTTTAGCAGTTTTACCTGTATGCAGACAATTACTAATATCATAGTGTTACCTTGCATGAATAGGGCATAACATTAATATTGCTATTCATATACTTGGAAATCTCCTTGGTCCTTTTGAAAGCACAGCGTGGAAATGAAGGAAGCCTTGACACAGACACAGAAGCAAAGACTTAAAATGTAAAACCAGAAACAAAACTACCTTTCACATTCTGACTTGACTTTGTCTTATTTGTGTCTGGCACCAGTGGTGAATTGTATGCTGGCAACTAAAATTTCTACCTTGAAGAGACCCATGCAATTTTTTCTGATTAATTGTGGTCACATGAGTATATCTAACTTCAAGGGAATGAGGAAGTCTAATCTTACTGTTTTCACAGATGGGGAAACAGCAATAATGGGGACAGCCCTGATGTTTTACCACCTAAATATATTTTCTCCATGGCCACAATAATTGTATTTTCTCTTTACTGTATACTTAAAGCAATAACTACTTTCGAATTTTGAACATAAATTTGTACCAAGAAAAATTGTTACTTTTCACAGACTTTTTAGTTCACTTTTTTATTATTATTCAGTTACAGTCGTCCTCCTTTCCCATTACTATCCCCTGCCCCACCCCCACCGCCCCACCTCCTACATTTAATCCTCCTCCCCCATTATCTTTGACCATGGATCCTTTGTACATGTTCCTTATGACCCTTCTCCTTCTTCACCCCATTATCCCCTTGCCCCCTTCCCTCTGGTTACTGTCAGTTCTTCATTTCTGTGTCTCTGGTTATATTTTGCTTGCTCATTTGTTTTGTTGTTTAAGTTCCACTTATAGGTGAGACCATATGGTATTTGCCTTTCACTCTCTGGCTTATTTCACTTATCATAATGCTCTCCAGTTCCATCCATACTGTTGCAAAGGGTAGGAGTTCTTTCTGCTGCCTAATATGCCATTGTGTAAATATGCCACAGGTTTTTGATCCATTCATTTACTAATGGGCCCTTAAGCTGTTTCCAGCACTTGGCTATTGTAAACTGTACTGCTACGAGCATTGGGATGCATAGGTTCTTTTGAATTGGTGTTTCAGGATTCTTAAGGTATATTCCCAGCAGTGCAATTGCCAGGTCAAAAGGCAGTTCCAGTTTTAGTTTTTTATGGAAATTTCATACTGTTTTCTACAGTGGCTGCACCAGTCTGCATTCCCACCAACAGTGCACTAGGGCTCCCTTTTCTCCACAGCCTCGCCAGCACTTGCTGTTTATTTCTTTGTTTATGATAGTCACTCTGTCTGGTGTGAAGTGGCATTTCATTGTGGTTTTTTAAAAGATTTTATTTATTTATTTTTAGAGGGAGGGAGAAAGAGAAGGCGAGAAACATCAATGTGTGGTTGCCTTTCACGTGCCCCCTATTGGGGACCTGGCCCGCAACCCAGGCGTGTGCCCTGACTGGGAATCAAACCAGCAACCCTTTGGTTCACAGGCTGGCACTCAGTCCACTAAGCACACCAGCCAGGGCTCCTTGTGGTTTTAATTGCATCTCTCTGGTGGATAGTGATGCTGAACATCCTTTCATATGTCTCTGTATGTCCTCCTTGAAGAAGTGTCTGTTCATTTGCCCATTTTTTAATTGGATTGTTTGACTACCTGCTGTGAGTCATGTGAGTTCTTCATATATTTTGGAGATCAAACCCTTGTCCAAGGTATCATTGGCAAATACATTTTCCCATACGTTGGTTCCCTTTTTATTTTATTGATGTTTTCTTTAGTCATGATGAAGCTTTTTAATTTGATTAAATCCCATTTATTTATTCTTTCCTTTATGTCCTTTGCTCTAGGGCACATATCAGTGAAAATATTGCTGCATGAAATATCTGAGATTTTCCTTCCTATGTTCTCTAGGACTTTTATGGTGTCTTGACTTTACATTTAAGCCGTTTATCCATCTTGAGTTTATTTTTGTGTATGGTATAAGTTGGTGATCAAGTTTCCTTTTTTTACATGTAGCTTTTTCATTCACTTTTATATATAACTAATCCCTAATTGGTTCTTTTTTGTAATGTCTCTTAGATTCATTGAAGTTTTGATCTTCGTAACCCCACTTTAGGAGCTACTTTCATAGCCTCCAAATTGATATTTTTGACTGCACTACTATATTTTAGTCAGTCCTATATGCTACTACTGGTAGAACTCTCTTTTGTCTATTAGCTAAATAATTCGATTCCACTTTATTTACTTCTTATATGCCCCAATTTCTAACATTTATTTCATTTATACAATTTCAACATCATTCCTTAGAATCATGGTCATTTCTGCTTCTCTGTGTTTGTTTTTCTTCAATTTGGAATATCCTTCCTTCCCATCACTATACATTTAAATCATTCCTTCTGCAGCCAAACTGATAGTGTATTAAGCTTTCCCATAAGAGTGTTATTTGTTTCTAAGTATTTGGAGTGGGTGATTAGCTTGTTTAGCACATTGTTATATATCTCATGTATGAAAGTCTTGATTTCATTGTGAGCTACTTAATTACCATGGTCCCATATATATTTTTGATTCCTTCACAGTTCTTTCATGGGAAATTTATCAAGTTCTTACTGAATTTAATAGATTCGAAGTAGAATGAACATTCATGTATTTTAGTTGCATAACTTAACTGTAACATGGGATTTGTGAAGTAACTAATACATTAATATATTTATACCACAGAAGTATAAAGCATGACTTGGAGTCTGAAGATCTCATTCCAAATACTATTTCTACAACTTCTCCAAACTAATACAACTGTTAAGCCTTTTTGTAATTTTTGAGGCTTAGTTTTTTTCAGTAATTGATAGATATGATACCTAGCTAGCCAACAGGACGGCTATAAGAATTAAAACAAGATAATGAATGTGTAGGTAATGTGCTGCCATTTCATAGATGTTTACCAAGTGTTACATTTACTTAAATTGATAATATTTTTTGTGTTGTGTTATGACAGTCACAATTTCTAAAAATGCACATTTCTGATTGATTTATGAAACTAAACTAAAATATTCTATTTTTCTTTAAACATTTACTACCATTTTAATGGTAGCCATTTATATACCTATGTGTATATAAAATCATCTACCCACATACTCATACATATAATCATTCATCTATCTATAAACATTATATAGTGTCATTTGGCATGCTTTTATTCTACATTTTTTTTTGAGATCTGATTTACAAAGTGAAATGTACATATCTTAAATGTACAGTTTGAAGTATGACAAACAAATACACTCGTGTAGCTCACATGCCTTTCTCCATTACCTTAGGGAGTTTGTGTAGGTCCCTTCCAGGGCAATCCCCTGGACCCCGGAGACAACTCCTGTTTTTGTTTCCTACCCTGGATTACTGTTTTGCTTAGTACATTATACATTATATACTCTTAGTGTGTAAATTCTTTCACCCAGCTTAATATTTTGAGGTACATTCATGTTATTATATCAGTAGTTCATTTTTTATTGCTGAAAAATATTCCAATGTTTGAATATATCAGTTTTTTATTGTTCTAGTTTTCTTTTTGTTACTGATTTCTCGCTTAATTCCACTGTAGTGTGATAACGTGTTCTGTATATTTCAGATGTTTGAAATGTGTTGAGACTTTCTTTATGGCCCAGCCTATGGTCAGTTTCTGCAAATGTCCCACGTACATGAGAAGAGAATGTAATTCGGCAGTAGTTGTGTGTAGTGGTCTATGCGTATTAATTAAGCCACGTTGACTAGTTCTGTTGTTGAGATCTTCTAAATGACTACTAATATTTTTGCTCGCTTTTTCTGTAGTTACTGTGATTTGTATTTTGGTCAACTTTTGCGTACATGTTTTAGGCCACCGTATTACTGATGCTGTGAGCTTTTAGTCATGTGAAGTGTGACTCTCTGTAGGTTTAGTAATCCCTCTCTATTGTAATGCATTTTCTCTTATATTAAAATGGCTATGTCAGTGTTCTTTGTTTAGTTTTCTACATATAATTTTTCATCCTTTTAATTCTTATTTTTGCATTTTTTAAAAAGATTTGATTTATTTACTTTTAGAGAGAGGGGAAGGGAGGGAGAAAGAGAGGGAGAGAAACATCAGTGTGTAGTTGCTCCTCACATGCTGCCTACTGGGGACCGGCCCACAACCCAGGCATGTGCCCTGATTGGGGATCAAACCAGCGACCCTTTGGTTCACAGACTGGCGCTCAATCTGCTGAGCCACACCAGCCAGGGCCTTCTTTTGGCTTTTGTTTAAAGTAAGCAACCTTTTAAAAATCAAGATTAACAATAGTTTCTTTTAATTGGACTATTTAGTCCATTTGTACTTAGGGTACATACTAATAATATCTCTTTCATTTAGTTAGTGCTCTTTCTTCTAAGGTTGTTTGTGGATTAATGTTTTTACTCATTTCCCTGCCTTACTAATTATTCATTCTTCTATTGTTTTTTTACTGGCTACTCTAGAGATTATTACATGTATTTTTATTAGAGTCTATTATAAATTAGTACTTTTACCAATTCCTGGGCAGTAGCAGGGATCTTAGAGAGTATTTTAACTCCATTTGCCAATCCCACCCCTGTCTTTGTGCTATTGTCATTTTTTTATTTATATTTATTTTAAACTTCACAATATATTATCATAATTTTATTATTGTTATCAATTATGTTGTTACCAATTTGTTTAGATTTACTGACATATTCATCCTTTTTTTGTGCTCTTCAGTCTATCCTGTATTTTCATGTTTCAGTTAAGGATTGTCTTCTGAAAACTTTTTGCTGGTGAGAAAGTCTGGGTTTCTCTGAAAACACTTTTATTTCATAATTGTAGACTTCTAGCTTAGATATTGCTTTCTTTTGGTATTTTTAAACTATCACTTTTTTGTCTCCTATCCTACATTGTTTCTTTTGAAAAGTCAACTGTTAAGTGTTTTCATCAGTCCTTTGAAGGTATTGTATTTTATCCTGTGGTTGGTATTTTTTTAAATGTCTATTTATTTATTTTTAGAGAGAGGAGGGGCAAGGAGGGAGAGAAACGTCAGTGTGTGATTGCCTCTCATGCGCCCAACACCAGGGACCGGCCTGCATCCCAGGCATAGGTCCTGACTGGGAATCAAACCAGCAACCCTAGAGTTTGCAGGCCTGCACTCCATCCACTGAGCCACTCTAGCCAGGGCTGTGGTTGTTTTTAAGATTTTATATTTGTCTTGTTTGAGTAACTTTGCTATGCTCTCTCTAGGTACAATTTTCTTTGAATTTGCTTAGCTTTGTGTTCATAGAAATTCTTTGATTTGTTTCATCAGTCTGGGAAATGTTTCAGCTAGATGTATTTAAATACTGCTTTTGCCTCATTCTCCCTCTTCTCTCCAATTGGGATTTAGACCATTGCACCCCTATCGCATCTGTTTTTTTCACTCTTTCTTATTTTCCATCCTTTTTCCCTCCATGTTTCACTGGGTATTTTTCCCTGGCCTGTCTTCCAGGTTATTAATCCTCTTTTGTTATAGCTAATCTGCTATTAAATCCAGCTATTAACAAGTTAATTTCAATAATTTTTCACTTGTAGACTTTCAGATTACCTCTTTTTTTCCCCAAAATTTTGGTCTCTAATTAAATTTTTTCACATTTGTTTTAAAGCATGTTTCTGATAACATACGTTGATCTGCTTTTATTATCTTTCTCTTTTCTTTTGGGCACTTGGTTTTGTCTTCTCGAATGCCTAGTAAATTTTTATGGAATGCTGGATATTAAGTATAAACATTTTTACAGATCTGTTTGATTCCAGAAAAATATTTAATTTTCTTCTGAGTGGCAGTTAGGATCTTGCACTAGTTAAAGATTATAATGGTTCAAGGCTATGTTTTGGGATTCATCTACTTTCTCCATAGCTTTTCAGTGGTCTCAGCTCAAACTTGGGGCATTTACCTGGGCCACCTTGGTAAATAAGTGGGATAGATATTGGGTGTGAAATACATGTCAGGGGCAATTAGAGAGTTATCTGTAGGTCCAGCTGTATATCCAGGCATTGATGCAGTGTTTGAAAGTTCAAAAAACTTTAACTTCCCAGGCCAGTTAGAATAAGAATGGAGTCTTTCCTCTGCCTCAGTCTTCATAATGTTAATTTTTTAAAATCACAAATAGGCCTTTTTATTTGTCACCATTAAAGGTCTGAAATTTAAAAAGATTATTGGACTAGGGGCTCATATCTATCAGCTCATTCAACTTTAGCACCTATTTCATCCCCAGTAGCTTTTCCAGACCTGCTACCTTTGTCATGAAGCTCCATGAGTTTTCCTAAACCTGGGCTTCTTCAACATTTTGACTTTTCTAACAAAGACGTCATGAAGCAGATATATATATTGGCAAGCCTGTTCTATGTCTTTTCAAATGCTTTCTAGAATCAATTTATTGACCACTTCTTTCAAGCCATTTGCATCTCTTGGGTCCTGATTTCCATCATCTTCTAGATTTCGTGACCTGTTCATGCTGAGCATAAGGGGTCTTCCGGATCTGATCGTTGTGTTTTTTTAGTAAAACCAACACAGAATAGACAAAGCAATACCCATCATTAGTCTTGACGTCAACGTGGGCTTCAATCATGGCCTGCCATTTTTTGACCATGGAGCACATTTTGTCCTGGTAAGATCCATGCCATGGAAATTAGTCAGGCAGTTTTTGCCCTGAACATCCTCAGTTGATCGGTTGCCTCTTGCACACACCCCAACTGGGGAGCAAAGCCACAACCCAGGCATGTGCCCTGACCAGGAATCAAACCCACAAACTTTTCCGTTGGGACAACACTCAACCAACTGAGCCATACCAGCTAGGGCTACCACTTTCCTTTTACATTTTAAATGTGACTATTAGAAATTAAAAAACATCTTCTAGATAGCATTGCTCTATTCCTATCCCTTTTTGCTAACTGACATTACAAATTTTAATAAATTCTATATTACACAATATAAATATTTGATATTTATTGTTTGTTTCCTTCTCTAGAAAGCCTTCTTAGGGTCTTAATATTTTATTTTTTAGCTTAATTTAATTGTGAATTTTAGAAACTTGATTAAAGTGACTCCATTTTATATATTCCCTGTCTTCACTCTTTGCTCAGGGTCCTGAATGCCAAAAATTTGTCTCCTCAGCTTTTTGGAAATGATGAAAGCCCTTCTTAGCTTTTCAGCTTCTTAACAACTAATTTGTAGTCTTCCTTCCTCTCTCCCCACACAAATTTGATATATTTTAGGAAATCTGCAAGTGCCTTGAAGTTAAAAAAAAAGAAAGAAAGAAAAAAGCCCAATAGACAATCACTTCTCTGCAGGATTACTTTTCTGCTACACTTTATTGTGTGTATTTGTTTATTGTATAGGAAATAGTATTTCTTTTTTGTACACTTAATTCTTTGAGTCCTTGGTTGCTTTCCCTGAACTCCCAATTTTTGTGTCTCCAGCCCCAAAAGAAGGCCTAGGGTAAAGGCCATAGCTTTCTGGTTATGCTACCCAGGAACTCGCAAATATCTTAAGGGAAGAAGTGGCAGAAAATGTAGGGCTCAATTCAACAAATGCTTCTTTCTACCCAGGATCTTGGTTTCTCATGTATTGGCTGCCTTGGGTTTTCTACAGTGCCCTCAAACATAGTTTGTATTTTATCAGCTTTTACAACCTTTGTCAGTGGAAGGGTTGATCTAACAAAACTCCTTTGATAGCTGGAAATACATGTCCTGTGTATAGTATTTTATCATTCTCAAAGTCTTCTTTATCATAATTTTCTTTAACCTCCCAACTAAAAGCTGATTAAGTAGACTAAAAGCAGATAATACTAAATCACACAGTAAAAATGTGACATGAACACAAACCAACCATTTTTTCCCTGTCACATTGAGAGTTTTTTTTCTACTTTTCATTTGTGCCATCTAGTGGAGATTTTATTGAAATGAAATAAGAAAGTGAGATGAACGAAAGGCTGTTCTGTATCATTCAAAAGTAATTTTTTAAATTATGGTAATACGCATAAACCTTTTTCTTTTTAACCAGTTATTGGCCATTAACAATTTTAAGGAAGTTTGATAGATGAAGAAAAAAAACAACTTACTATCACTAGTAAATTTGACTGGTTAAACATTATATGATAAATGCTAGAAGATATAAGATTAAAGGTCCTGCCTGAAGAATTGGACAGTATAGTAGGAGAAATTATAAAATTTTAAGGCATTTACAACATAATAAGATTAGAGGTAGCAAAGGGTGTCTGCAGGAATAGATATTACGAGAATTTAACCGAGATGGAGGTAACAAATGGAAGAAGCTTCCTAGAGGTTTATCCTTTGAACTGAGGTTTAAAGAATGAATAGAAGTTAACTAACTAAGTATTGTAGAAAGTAATATTTAGTGTTGGTACATGTTAAGGCAGAGAAAGAGCACATTTCACTCAGGCAATTACAAAGTATGTAACCAGATGATATGGTATTGCAGTAGAAAATAAGCAGAATTCAGCATTGGTTACATAATAATGTATAGTCTATGCTAAAAATATATTAATTTCATACTGAAAGCTATTGAAAATTTTTAGGAATGCACATATATTTTATAAAGGTTATTCTGACTCAGGTTGAGAATAAACTGGAGCCAGAAGGTCCAGTTACAAAGCTATTGTTCTAACCAAAGCCATGGACTACATATTCAAAATTGAAATTAGCAAGTAATTTCGCCTGAATTGGAAGAAAATTAGTTACATTGCACCTCAAAATAGTTTTCAGAATTGATTTTATTGTTGTTCTATCACAATGGTTCCATTTTTTTCCCTTTTGCTCAATCCACCCATCTCACCCCTTGCTTCCACAATAAATCCCCACCCTTTTATTCCTGTCCATGAGTAATTCGTACATGTTCCTTAACTAATCCCTTCCCCTTCTTTCTACCCTTATTACCCTCCCTCAGCCCCTCTGGTTGCTGTCAGTATGTTCCTTGTTTCCATGTCTCTGGCTCATTTGTTTTATTCATGAGTTTACTCTTAGGTCAGATCATACGGTATTTGTCGTTCATCACCCAGCTTATTTTACTTAGCATAATACTCTGCAGGTCCGTCCACACTGTCACAAAGGTAGGAATTCCTTCTTTCTTTCTGCTTCATAGTATTCCATTGTATAAATATACCACAGTTTTTTGATCTGCTCATTAACTGATGGGCACTTAAGCTGCTTCTAGCACTTGGCTATTGTAAATAATGCTGCTATGAACATATGGGTGCATAGTGCTTTTGAATTGGTGTTTCAGGATTCTTAGAGTGTAATCCCAGCAGTGGAATTGCTAGGTAAAAAGGCAGTTCCATTTTTAGTTTTTTGAGGAAATTCCATACTCTTTTCCACAGTGACTATACCAATCTGCAGTCCCACCAACAGTGCACTAGGGTTTCCTTTTTTCTATCTCCTTGTCAGCACTTGTTGTTTGTTGATTTATTAACGATGGCCATTCTACTGGTGTGAGGTGGTATCTCATTGTGGTTTTAATTTGCATCTCTCTGATGGCTAATGATGTTGAGCATCCTTTCATATGTCCGTGGGCCATCTGTATGTCCTCCTTGGAGAAGTGTCTGTTCAGGTCCTTTGCCCATTTTTTAATTGGGTTGTTTGTCTTCCTGGTGTTAAGTCATATGAGTTCTTCATATATTTTGGAGATCAAACCCTTGTCCAAGGTTTCATTGGCAAATATGTTTTCCCATATGGTCGGATTCTTTACATTTTGAGGATGGTTTCTTTAGCCATGCAGAAGCTTTTTAATTTGATTTAGTCCCATTTGTTTATTTCTTCCTAAATTTCTTACCCTAAGAGATAAGTCCCCAAAAATGTTGCTGCATGGAATATCTGAAATTTTCCTGCCTATGCTTTCCTCTAGGACTTTTATGGTGTAATGACTTATATTTAAGTGTTTTATCCATCTGGAATTTATTCTGGTATATGGTGTAAGTTGGTGGTCGACTTTCTTTTTTATGCATGTACTTGCCGAGGTCTCTAACACCATTTATTGAAGAGGCTGTTTTTCCTCAACTTTATGCTCCTACCCCCTTTGTCAAATATTAATTGACCATAGAAACTTGGGTTTATTTCTGGGCTCTCCATTCTGTTCCATTGGTCTGTGTGTCTGTTCTTATGCCAGTACTAGACTGTGTTGATTACAGTGGCCTTGTAATACAGTTTGACATCAGATACTATTTTGTTCTTATTTCTCAAAATTACTGAAGCTATTTGGGGTCATTTATGGTTCCATATAAATTTGTGAAATGGTGGTTCTACATCTGTGAAATATGCCATTGGTATTTTAATAGGGATAGCATTGAACCTATAGATTGCTTTGGGTACTATGGACATTTTTATTATGTTAATTTTTCCAACCCATGAACGTACTACATACTTCGATTTATTTGTATCTTCCTTAATTCCTTTCTTCAGTTTTCTGTAGTTTTCTGAGTACAGGTCTTTTACCTCCATGATTAACTTTATTCCTAGGTACTTTATTTTTCTTGTTGCTGTAGCAAATGGGATTTTTTTCCCCCTAGTTTCTCTTTTTGATATTTCATTGTTGGTATACACAAATGCCTTTAATTTCTGAATATTGACTTTGTATCCTGCTGTTTTGCCATATTCACTCATTAGGTCAAGTAATTTTTTTGGTGGAGTCTGTAGGCTTTTCTGTGTACACTATCATGTCATCTGCAAACAATGACAGTTTTACTCCCCTCTTTCCAGTTTGGATGCTTTTTAGTTCTTTTTCTTGTCTGATTACTGGGGCTAGAACTTCCAATACCATGTTGAGTAGTAGTGGTGAAAGGGGACACTCTTGTCTTGTTCCTGATCTTAAAGGGAAAGCTTTAATTTTATGACTGTTAGGTATGATGTTGCTGTAGGTTACTCATATATGGCCTCTATTATGTTGATATATGCTACCTGCACTCCCACTTTGTTGAGTGTTTTTATCATAAATGGTGCTTTACCTTATCAAATGCTCTTTCAGTATCTATTGATATGATCATGTGACTTTTTTATCTTTTCTTTATGTGGCGTATTACGTTTATTGATTTGTGAATATTGTACCATCTTTACATCCCTGGGATGAATCCCACTGCACCAAGGTGTATTATCTTTTTAATGTATTGCTGGATGTAGTTTGCCCATACTTTGTTGAGGATTTTAACATCTTTGTTCATCAAATATATTGGCCTGTAGTTTTCTTTCTTTGTTGTGTCTTTATCTGGTTTTTGGAGTTAGGATAATTTGGACTACGTAAAAAGAGTTTGGGAAGCTTCCTTCTTGAATTTTTTGGAACAGTTTGAGAAGGATAAGAGTTAGTTCTTTTTTAAATTTTTGATAAAATTCTCTTGTGAAGCCATCCAGTCCAGGCCTTTTATGTGCCAGGAGTTTTTTATTACTGCTTCAATTTCAAGTATTTATCATTATGTTCAGGTTTTCTGATTCTTCTTGATTTAGTTTTGGAAGATTGTATGTTTCTAGAAATTTGTCCTTTTCACCCAGGCTGTCCAATTTCTTGGCATATAGTTATTGTTAGTAATATCTTACATTCTTTTGTGTTTCTGTGGTCTCAGTTGTAATTTCTGCTCATTCACTTCTGATTTTATTTTTTGAGTCCCCTCTCTTTTTTTCTTGATGAGTCTGGTTAAAAGCTTGTCGATGTTGTTTATCTTTTCAAAGAACCAGCTCCTGGATTTATTGATCCTTTGAATTGTTTCTTTAGTCTCTATGTCATTTAATTCCTCTTTGATCTTGATTGTTTCTTTTCTTCTGCTCAATTTGGGTTTTGTTTGTTGTTGTTCCTCTAATTCTTATAGTTGTTTAGTTAGGTGATTTATATGAGATTTTTCTGTTTTCTTTAGGTAGGCCTATATTGCTATGAACTTCCCTGTCAGGACCGCCTTCACCCTGTCCCCATAGGTTTTCAGCTGTTGTGTGTTCATTTTCATTGGTTTTCAGAAACTTTTTGATTTCTTCCTTGATATCATTGTAACCCATTCATTATTTAATGGCATGTTATCCTGTCTCTATATCTGAATATTTTGGAGTTGTTTTGTATCCTACCATGTGGCCTACCTTTGAAAATGTTCTATGTACACTTGAAAAGAATGTATATTTTGCTTCTTTGGGGTGAAAGATTGCTGTATATCAGTTAAGTCCATTTATCTAGAGTATTGTTCAGTGCCACAATATCTTTGTTGATTCTTTGCTTAGAAGATCTATCCATTGTTGACAATGGGGTGTTAAAATCCCCTATAGTAAGTGTGTTGCTTTCGATATCTTTCATGAAATCCTCCAAGATTTTCCTTATATTATTGAGGCATCTATGTTGTGTGCATATATTTACTAGGGTTATATCTTCTTGATGGACTACCCCCTTGATTATTATGTAGTGACCTTTTTTGTCTGTTTTTGTTGGCTTTGTTTTGAAGTCTATTTCATCTGATATAAATATTGCTATCCCTTTTTTTTCTTGTCTTTTTGTGTGGAATATTTTTTCCATACCTTCACTTTACATCTGTGTAGATCTTTTGTTCTGAGATGCATCCCTTGTAGACCATATATATGTGGGTCATGATTTCTTATTCATTCAGCTACCCTGTCTTTTCATTGGAGCATTTAATCTATTTACATTTAAGGTTATTATGGGTAGATACTTATTCATTGCCATTTTTTCCCTTCTTCCCTGTGTTCCTTTCATTTTCTCTCTCTGTTTCTTTTTCTTCATCTTCATAAAGCAGTCTCTTTAGCATCTCTTGAAATGCTGGCTTGGTGGAGATGTATTCTTTCGGCCATTTTTGTATGGGAATCTCCTTATGTGACCTTACATTTTAAATGACAGTCTTGCTGGGTAGAGTAGTCTTGGTTGCAGGGTTTTGCTTTTCAATACTTGGAATACTTCTTGCCATTCCCTTCTTTCTTACAGTGTTTCTATTGAGAAATCATCTGATAGCCCTTCTGGAACACACTGTATGTTACTTCCTGTTTCTCCTTTGCTGCCTTTAAGATTCTCTCTTTGTCTTTAAATTTTGCCATTTTAATTTTGATGTGTCTTGGAGTGGGCATTTTTGGGTTTATATTGATTAGGACCCTCTGTGCTTCCTGGACTTGCATGACTTTTTCCATCATCAAGTTAAGGCAGTTTTCTGTCATTAGCCTTTCAAACAGGATTTCTATCCCCTGCTCCTTCTCTTCTCCTTATGGTATCCTAATGATATAAATATCATTACATTTCATTTTGTCCTGAAGCTCCCTTAAATGTTCTTCATTCTTTTTGAGTCTAGCTCACTGATTCGATCCTAAGCTTCATCTAGCCTGTTTTTAATTCCTTCTAGTGTATTCTTCATTTGAAAAATTGTGTTCTTCATTTCCTCTTGACTCTTTTTGATAGTTTCTATGTCTTTCCCAGTAAGATCCACGTAGCTTCTATAGAGTTCCTTGTAGTTCTCACTGAGCTCCTTAGCATCCTTATAACCATCATTTTCAACTAAATGTCTGATAGATTGCTTGCCTCAATTTCATTTAGCACTCTTTCTGGTGATTCCTCCTTTCCTTTTGATCAGTGGTTGTTTCTTTGTCTCCCCATTTTAGGTAACTCTTCTTGCTTGTTGCTTTTTTTACTGACATTTTTCTTTTATGTTCTTTTTTATTGTTGTTCAATTAAAGTTGTCCTCAATTTTCCCCCATTATTCTCCCCTGCCTCACCCACACCCTACTTCTCACATTCAGTCTTCCCCCCATTGTTTTTGTCCATGGGTCCTTTATACATGTTCCTTGACTTGACATTTCCCTTTCTTTGTCCTATTATCCACCTCCTGCCTTTCGTCTGGTCACTATCAGTTTATTCTTTATTTCCATGTCTCTGGTTCTATTTTGCTCATTTGTTTGTTTTGTTGATTAGGTTCCACCTACAGGTGAGACCATATGGTATTTGCCTTTTACCACCTGGTTTATTTCACTTAGCTTAATACTCTCCAGTTCCATCCATGCTCTTTCAAAGAGTAGGAATTCCTTCATTCTATCTGCTGCATCGTGTCCATTGTATCAGTGTATTACAGTTTTTTAATCCACTCATTTACTGATAAATAAATTGCCCACGAAACAAACACACACCCACAAAAATAGCTCCTACCTGCAATCCTGTTATCAACAGCAAATTAACCAGTATTAATATCGGTTTAAAGAGATTAAGACTATTATAAGAGAGGAGATTGAATATGAGATGACCTACCAAAAGAAAAATTATTTGAGTGGGTAGAGGGTGGAGCACTAATAAGAGTAGTGATTCAGAGTAATATGAATAAAGAAAATAAAATTTACATCAAATAAAGAAGGGAATGAAGAAAGTGGAATGAAGTAAGAGAAGGGAAGCATATAGTATTAGGTTTAAACAGAAATTTAAAAAATAAGATAAAGTGAGAGAGAAAGGAAAAGAAAAAATAGTAAATAATAAAAAAAAATAAGAACAAAATTGGAGAACAAGACCACAGCACTATCTACAACAAACGCACTAAAATTAATTAGATGTAGGATGGTAACAAGAGAGAAAAATAAAAGAAAGAAAAGCTTAAGAGTTGTCTAGAGGAAAAGGAAGTGATTTTGAGATGATAGAAAGAGAGGGAATACTAAGAGTGAGGAACAAAAACCAGGGTAAGACAAGGAAAAAGTAAAATTTGAGATGAAAGGAAAAAGAAAGAAAAAGGGGGGAGGGACAGGATGAAAGGGAAAAAAAGAAAAAACAGGTTAAAACCGAGAGAAAAAATTTGAGACCAAAAAAAGTAGGAGAGGGGAATGGTAAAATTTGAGTTTTGAAATATAAAAATACTGAAGATCTAGAGATGAAATGAAGAAATGGAACAATTACCCTATTCCTAAACAACGGGCAAAGATTGCTAGAGATAGAGAACTCATGTATTTTAAGTCAGTAGAAAAAGTATGAGATGACTCTTGACAAGAAAATTGGTTTTGAGATGCTGGACTGGGGTGAAATATAGGAGTGCAGAATGGAAACAAGTTGAATCAAGAGAGAAAACTAAATTTTTTTAAAGATTATATTTGTTTATTGGTAGGGAGAGGGAAAGAGAGGGAGAGAAATATCAATATATGGTTGCCTCTCACATGCCACCTAATGGGGACCTGTCCCAAAACCCAAGCATGTGCCCTGACTGGGAATTGAACCGGTGATCCTTTGATTCACAGGCCAGCACTCAATCCACTGAGCCACACTATCCAGGGCAATAAAACTAAATTTAAAATAAAAATAATGAGAGTAGAAGAGAGGTAAAAAGGGGTAAGAGAAGGGAGGGCCAAAATATGTGAATTGAAATAAACTATAGTATGAAATGTAGTGACTTAAAATGTACAAACTTTCTGGGCAAGACATGAACATTAAAATCTATGCAGGAAAGAAAATATCACAAATCATGGAGAAGACCATGGTGGATTTTGTGTCAGTGGCATCTAATTTTTTCCTTTCTGAATCTGCCTCTGGTGATGTCAGATGGTGACCCCGCCTGGCCTTAGGCAGCCTGGTTGAGCCTAGTCACTCTGCACTCAGCGGTGAGGCTTAAGCACCACAGGGTAGGGCAGAATCTCGCCTGGGGTCTGGGCTATTTTTTCCCCTCAGGCTGCTGCCTCTTGGAGGGGGTGGTCTGCCTGAGCAAGATGGCTGCTGCAGTACTGAGGGATAACTCAGCACCAGGATCTGGGCATCTACTCTCTCAGTTCTCTCCCCAAAGTCTCCATCCGCAGTCTCCAGTCCACTCTACCCCCACCCTCCTTTGCTGGAGCCCAGGGTAAGTGGCTGCAAATGAAAATTTGTACATTGGCCCTTTAAACAGCTCTTTGTGTCTCCAGCTGTCCATCTCTGAGAGAGAGCAACCCTGTCGCTTTTTGCAGCTAGATATTATCTGTGTATTATTCCGGCTCTGGTGCTCTAGGCTGGGGATCCCAGCTTAGAGTTTAGTCCCCACACTTCTCAGAGGGATCCTACAGGCTGCTTGAATATCCCTCCAGCACTTCTGCTGCTGCCTGTGGGCACTCAGCCAGCCCTGTCATGGCTGCACCATACTCCCTACCATTCACACTGTGTTCAAGCTGATTCTTCTGTCTGTCTGAAGCTGAGCCTTCTCTTTTGTTGTTGTTCAATTCTTCATTCTGGATGATTTCTCCACAATTTAGTTGTAATTCCACATTGGTCCTGGTAGGAGGTTAGTGTAACTTTATTTCTAGTTCATTTTCGTTTATGCTATTTTCATTGTTTTTAAATTTTTATGTTGCGATTTCTATCTCTCTTTTGAGAAAAATTGTCAGAAAACTAATTTTAAAAATGTCCTGGGCTGCCCTGGCTGGTGTAGCTCAGTGGATTGAGCGCGGGCTGGGAACCAAAGGGTCCCGGTTCAATTCCCAGTCAGGGCACATGCCTAGGTTGCAGGCCAGGTCTCCGTGAGGGCCATGTGAGAGGCAACCATACATTGCTGTTTCTCTCCCTCTCTGTCTCCCTCCCTTCCCCTCTCTCTAAAAATAAATAAAAATAAAAAAATAAAATCTTTAAAAAAAAAGAAAAAAACAAACAAACAAACAAAAAAAAAGTCCTGGGCTCAGAGAGTTTAACAGGTTACTTCTTTTAAACTTTCAAGGAATAGATTATACTGATAGAATTTAAATAGTTCCAGAGCATAATGGATGATCAGAACATAATGAATAAATCAGCAAAATGAATGTCATCAGCAAATTACATGAATAATATCAAATGGGATGATTCAAATGGGATTCAAATTGGATGCATGTTAACTGTGAAAAAATGGTTCAGTATTTTAGAAATAAGTTTCATAAATAGGTCAAGGTTTTTTTTAAGTGGATTATTATTTTAATAGGTGCTGGAAGGATGGTTGTATTAGAGTCAAAGTCCAATTTTTATAACCTGAGTTAATTTAATAAATATGTATCTGAAAACAATACAAGTTGTATGCTTAACAGAGAAATGCCAGCAGCATTTGCATTAATTCAAGAGCAAGACAGGTTACTTGTTCAATGCTCTCTTTTTGTATTTACATTATTCTGGGATCTATAAGTCAGTTCAGTTATGCAAGGGAAGAAAATGAAAGATATAAATAATACAAGTAGCTAATAACGCCAGAACATTTACTTTGTATCTAGTACTGTTCTAATTATTGAACATTCTTACATCACTACCACAGATTATGATAATATCACAAGTAGATGCCACTAATGTAGAAAATATTGTTATAACCATATAAACTTATAGAAATTGAGGCAATAATAGTTTAATAGAAACTTGCCTAAGGTTGTACAGCTGATACATGCTAAAGTCTATGTTTGATTTAGGCAGACTGACTTTACGTATACTTACATGTATACCACTCACACTCTAAACTAGGAGTTTACAAACCCTAAAGTCTGATTAGAATAGAGTAACGTTCATTCATTTGCTTATGCATTGTTATGACTATTTTCATGCTAAGATCGCAGAGTTGAGTGGTCACACCACAGTACTGTGTACCCCATAAAGCCTATATACTTACAGAAAAAAAACTTCAGAAAAAGGTTTGCTGACCCCTGTTCTAAATCTTTGGACTCTGTTATCTTTGATTAAACTGTTAGACCTTTTTTATTAGAAAAAAGGAGGCAAAATTATATGAATACATG
>PVJI01007674.1:0-75163 GCA_004026765.1 Micronycteris hirsuta | reverse complement strand
CATTGTTTAACAGCATGCTATTCAGTCTCCATGATTTTGAGTGTTTTGGGTTTTTTTCCTTTGGGTTGGTTTCTAATTTCAGTCCCTTGTGGTCAGAGAAAATACTTGGTATGATTTCAATTTTCTTGAATTTGTTGAGGCTTGTTTTGTGTCCTATCATATGGTCTATTTTTGAAAATGTTCCATGTGCATTTGAAAATAATGTATATTTAGCTTCTTTGGGGCGAAGGGCCCTATATATATCAATTAAGTCCATTTATTCTAGGGCATTGTTTAGTGCCACAATGTCTTTGCTGATATTTTGTTTGGAGGATCTGTCCATTTTTGACAGTGGAGTGTTGAAGTCCTCTACTATAATCGTGTTGCTATCAAAGTCTTTCTTGAAGTCCTCCAAGATTTTCTTTATGTATTTGGGTTCTCCTGTGTTGGGTACATATATATTTACAATATTTATGTCTTCTTGGTGAATTCTTCCCTTGAGTATTATAAAGTGTCCTTCTGGATCTCTCTTGATGGCCCTTTTTTTGAAGTCTATTTTGCCTGATATGAGTATTGCTACCCCAGCTCTTTTTTCTTGTCCATTTGCTTGGAAAACTTGTTTCCATCCCTTCACTTTCAGTCTGTGTAAGTCTTTTGTACAGGTTGATTTTCTTTATTTTCTTATTTCTCTTTCTCTTTCCTCTATGTGCACCAAGTAGCTGTTGCTAGATTAATTAAGAATTAGAAAATAATCCATTGGATTATCTGTAGCACCATGTAAAACTTACACTGGAGGGGGATTTATGATCTTACAGTATTCATTATCTGAGGCTCTGACTATTAGCATTACTTGGAAAAACAATCCTATTCAACTTTGAAATACTTGAAAGCTTATATATGTAAATTTAAATAAAAATATTGTGTTGAAAATAATTTTGCATAATTAAATAATGAACATATTAGTCAATATTTGTTGAAAAATCTAATGTGTAACTTAATTAAATTAATATATGATAGATCTTCTAATTTATTAAACCTGAACAGCATACAACATAAATATCATTTAAAAACTTACAGTGTACTTTTAAGAGTAGAGATTTGAAATATAAAGTAAGTCATCTTAATGATTAGTATAGAATACGATTTCTTTGAGGTATCATCCTTCCAGATACTAAAAATAAGTGATAAAATTGTTTTAATTACTCAGATGTTTATTTCCCTTTATTTAAATACTCAAATATTTTTTTTTTTTACTCATTTATAGTATCCTCTATATCAGAGTCTGAGCTATTGATCCAGTAGCTGCACTCCTAACCAGATAAATAGTTCCCTGCTACATTGCAGGTGTAGACAAAATATTTTTCACTTACTAAACATCTGCAAGCTCTCCTTCATTTCCCAACCTGGTTGCAGCAGCTTCAGACTGTAAAAGTTCTAGACAATGAAATGAGAGTAGAAGTCGTATTTCAGAATCTTCTTCCTTTGCCACAGTAATCGTGAAGGGCATGCTTTGAGTGAACAAAACACAAGATCACAGCACTCTAAATGGCTGAGTCTCCAGACGAAACTCCTGAATCAGTAGTCCCACTTGAAACTGCAACCACACTAACTATCATGGTCAATGCAGACAGGGCCAATGGAACACCATCAACAATACCTACAGGTAGTTATACAGTTGTCCTCTCTCATCCAGCAGGTGATGCCTGAAACCACAGGTTCCGTCAAGCCCATTGTATACTACATTTCCCCTATACATACATGCCTAAAATAAAGTTTAATGTGTACATTAGTCACAGTAACATATTCACAATAATAGAATAGGATGATTTATAACAATGTACTGTGATAAAAGTTACGTGACTGGCTTTGAAACATTATTAAGTAAAATACAGGTAACTTGAACACAAGCAGTGTGACACCACCACAGCAAGTCTAGTAACAGAGTAGCTAGTGAATGACGAAGGGGCGGGGGTCTGTGCAGACTGGATACACTGGACAAGGGATGATCTGCATCCTGAGCAGATGAAGATGGCTGGCCCGAGATTGTGTCATGCTACTCATAATGGTGCACACTTTTAAATTTCTGAATTATTTATTTCTGGAATGTTTTTCAAGTTTCTTTTTATTTTCCTTATTCTTGTTCAAATAAAATTGTCTCCATTCCCTTCCTCCTCCCCCGACCCTGCCACTCTCCCAGGTCCCACACCCATGCCCCGCCTCCCAAAGCCTACCCCTTTTTGGCTTTCTCCATGGGTCCTTTATACATGTTCCTTGATGACCCTTCCCCATCTTTTCCCAGTTGTCCCTCTCCCCTTCCCCTCTGGTTACTGTCAGTTTGTTCTTTATTTCCATGTCTCTGGTTATATTTGCTTGCTTGTGTGTTTTGTTGATTAGGTTCCACTTATAGGTGAGATCATATGGTATTTGTCTTTCACCACCTGGCTTAATTCACAGTATAATGTTCTCCAGATTCATCCATGCTGTCAAAAAGGGTAGGAGTTCCTTCTTTCTTTCTGCTGTTTAGTAGTCCATTGGGTAAATGTACCACAGTGTTTTGATTCACTCCTTTTCTAATAGGCACTTAGGTTGCTTCCAACACTTGATTATTGTAAATTGTGTCGTTATGAACATTGGGGTGCATGGGTTCTTTTGAATTAGTGTTTCAAAAACAGAAATCAGAAAAAAATCTCATTTGCTCTAGCAACGAGAAAAATAAAGGACCTAGGAATACATTTAACCAAGGAGGTAAAAGACCTGTACTTGAAAAACTAAAGAACGCTGAAGAAAGAAATTAAGGAAGACATAAATAAATGGAAGCATATACCGTGTTCATGGACTCAAAGAGTTGACATCATCAAAAGGTCCCTGCTATCCAAAGTAATTTATAGATTCAATGCCATCCTTATTAAAATACCAATGGCATATTTCACAAATATAGAGCAAACATTTCAAAAATGTACATGTAACCATAAAGAATCCCAAATCACCACAGCTATTTTGAAAAAGAACAAAGAAGGAGGGACCACAATACCTGATATTAAACTACATTACTAGTCTCCTTCCCCTGGCATATTGCTAGTCACATGGTTTTGACCCTTCTTACCTTTCTTCCTTAGAGATAACATCTAGGTCTCAGTTGTATTTCAGCTTCAGGTCCAAAAAATAAGCAAAACAAACTCTTGACTCCCAGACCAGTGCTATAACTAATGATTCCTGCCCTGGCACAGACCAATCAGGCAAGACCACAACTCTGAAAGGGTATGCCTGGAAAAGCTGATGAATATTCAGTTGGGATCCTTCCCTAAGGCTGCCCCTAAACTCACAGCATTTAAATACCCTCAAAACAAAGGAGCCAGCCCAAGCATGCCCCCACCCTCCACCCCAGCCCAGGGAGTATATCTGCATCTTTCTCCTTCCCCTGTTCTTTCCTCACCGGGGGTGCATCTCCTAAACTCTAGTAGGGGTGTCAAACTCATTGTCACTAGGGGCCACATCAGCCTCACAGTTGCCTTCAAAGTGTCAAATATAATTGTCAGTCTGTATAAATGTAACTATTCTTTAACTAGGGGCAAGGAGCTCAGCGCAGCCGCCAGATAAAACAAGGTGGAGGGCCGAATTTGGCCTGTGGGCTTTGTGTTTGCCACCAGTGCTAAGGGGTCCCAGAAGACTTGCAACCAGGGGAGCAGTAGGCAGTGGCAGCTTCTCCTGGGCTAACCCCCTGAACCTGTCTCCAAGGTCCACTTTTCTCTGACTTCCCAGTGAGCTGACAGCAGCCCCTCAGTGGCTCACTTCTTTTCTATAACATTTCTAGAGAGTGAAAGCAGCCCCTCCTAAGGTCTCCCCTGTTGCTCCTATCCTAAGCCCTCCCTCGTTACACTGTCCTCAACTTTAAAAAACATACTCTCAAAATCACCTGGACTTGTTTGTAAAACCTTTCCTGCATGAAGTCAAGGGTTCACACACTACAGACTGGCCCAAGGCAGACCAGCTCTGGGCCTGGTTCCTATCTGGTAATAAAAAGACTATAAAGATGGAGAAAGAATGTATTTTGATGACCTTTGGAATCCTTACCCTTTATGAGTATTTTTTTAATCCGATGGAATATCTTTTCACCACAGTTTTTAGAATACATTTTTTAATAACAAGTCCTTCCAAAACTTTGTTTTTTTTTTCATTAAATAAATTATATTAAGTTAGTCAAAGCTCTGCATGAACTTTTATTTCTTTTTTCTTTAAGAAGACAGGAATAATAATAAAAATAATATCCAAATAACAGCAAAGGTAGAACCAATGAGATTTCATGAGACTTCATAAACCGAGCGCTTGGAGCCCAATAGGTGCTCTTTTGAAAAAGCTCCTCTTTCCACCCAACATTAACTATGTGAAGGGAGAAGAATTTATCACACCAAAATATGCCTCTTTGACATAAGGATTATTTTAAGCTCATTATTTTTAAGAAAGTGCAGGCACAGGAGAAGCTCTGAAAAATAGTAATAGTCGTCCGTTTGTAAGGGATATTTACATTTATAAGAGAAATTTAAATTTTTAGGCTACCTCCCTGGCTGTACCAGGAAGAAGGAAATGCATGAATCTCTAGAAACTTTTATCGATGGAGAAGATGGAGACATGTCTGCATAAACTTACTCTGCTTTACTGTGCGTTGCCTGAAAATCTCTCATCACTGGTCCCTCAACCTCCAACATCTTCTTTTGTCTTTAACTGAAGATGTGATTTAAGGTGATGGCTTGGGCCACTTCAGGAAGTTACTCAGCTCTTCTGGTTATCTTCCATGTGTACATACAGGAAGTGTATATGTTATTAAACTTCGATGTGTTTTTCTCCTGTCAATCTGTTGTATTACAGGGCAATATCAGCCAAGAACCTAGAGAGCAGGAAACATATTTTTCCTCCCCTACATATATGCTAAATGATAGCATACTAATACCTCTTTCAAACAAGTTATCAAATGCACTAGACTAGGTGTTCATATACTTGCCGAGCCACATGCGATATTTCTGAGCAAGCAGGTGCAATGGAAAGTTCTGGGAGATCAACTCTGCTCTCTAAAGCAGCATGTCTAGCTAAAGGCTGTGAGAATCACCTTAAATGGATTTTAGTATAAAAAATTGATGCCCACACACCATTAACTCACAAAGACAAGTTGATTAAGTTAGGAAGTGGCTCATTCAATTTGTAGACATTAAAATTATTTTAAAACAGATGTCTTATGCATTGTGTTGTGTTTCCATTATTTGTAAGATTAGATTTTACTTCAACTTAAACTTGGTAAATGCCAGTGCTTGTAAGAGCATCGGGCTCTGGACTTATTAAAATATATCTGTTCTATGTGCACCGCACACTGGGCCCTTCCGTCTTCATTCCAGATGAGGCTGATGCGTGGCAGTGGGGTACATAGGTCACACCCCTTCTTGTTTTACCTCCAGAAATGGTGATAAAACTTGTACAGAAATCCCACCGTCAAGGGAAATTGGTTTTAATCACTGTCTGCATTCTTTCACTTGCATATTCCTCCCTCTAGCTGCATAGGAAAGTGTGTCTTTAGTCAAAACAAAAATAACTCCAGCAGGTGTTTATTTCTTCTCTAACACATTGTATCTCTCTTTAGGGACTATAGTTTCCAATGCTTCCGCACCGCAGGCTATGTGGGGGAAACAAAAGTCTCCTATGGTGAAAACAACTTTTTTTTTTAATGAACCCTCTTTGGGGAAAAATTCCACTTAATGAATTATAATATACTTAGTATGTCATATAATATATTTCTTTGGTCAAAAGTTTGGCAAATATATGTGTATAATAATATGAGAATCTCAATATAAATGGTTACATAAAGAGCAGCTAGACAGGTTTATTACAATTTGTGTGCATTTTTCTAGCAAATGCTCAGATGTATTTTCCACTATTAAATATACCTGTGATATAATATATTGCTAAGGATTTATAGTATCTTTGTAATAAAAAACTAATGAAAAAATAATTGACAGAAGCATAATTTCTTCTGTTTAACATAAAATTTAGCCAATGATAATCCTTAGTAATCAAGTATTGTTTCATGCTTTAATATTGCTTCTTTTATTCTCTTTATTTTTCTTAGAAAAATATTTAAACTTTTCTTTCATAAGAAATATAGATATACCAAAGAATGTGTAAGATGGATAATATATCTGTAAAAAAAATTGAGATAAATTATCTTTGATATTATCTTTCCTTTCTGTGGAACGTTAAAATAAATGTATTTACTGATTCAGTCACTTTGCATTTATTCATTCAGTATATTAACCATTAAACTATCAAACAGACAGTATCATTGTACCACAATTATTCATTCAGTAAGGAGAAGTAAATAAACAGAAAAATATGACCCAAGTATATTATGAAAACATGTTTTTATATGTATATATATGATATTTATTGTAATTTTGTCACCAACAAGCTTTTCAATTTTCTTCTTTCTGTAACTATTTGAAAAACTTCCCCCACACCACACATTTAGTGAAAGTAAATTTTTCAGTCATAGGTACTCCATTGTCCTTGTCAAAGGTTGGGTGTATTTCTCAATATAGGTCAGTTTTAGCATTCCTGGAATATTTATTGTTTCAAAAGGGGTATATCGGCCAAATAGGACCCAACAGAATCTTTTTGAAAGTTGAATGAAAGATCAGGAATAAAAAAGTGTGTGGGAGGAGGTTCTCAAAATTTCCGGTTACAAAGATTGAACACAATGAATGTAAACCTATTGCCAACCATTTTCTGTATCATACAGAAAAAATTTGTTATAATAGGAGCAGCACTCATCAGAAGATTCAATGTTCTGATGAAGAGAAAAAGAAGAGTGAAAAATGAGAAAGAGAGGGTGAGACTGAACGGGAGCGGACAAAAGGGCTGTTAGCATCATTTGAGCTCCGGAACCAGACTTCCCATCCACTTCCCATCCGCTTCCCCGCCGCCACGATCAGTAAACTTCACTTAAAACCTAGAAGCACCAATGGTCAAACCCACTATGCTGCACACCTGAAACTAAAGCAAAATGGTATTGAATGTAAATTGTAATTTAAAAATAAAATAAAATAAAAACTTAGTAACAATAGCACCATTTAATTCGTATGTAACAGAATGTTGAAAGTAACCTTTTCTTGCTGTCTCAGATTTTTGCAGGGAACTCAAAGGAAGGGAACAACTCCTTAAGTCCTACATCCTCAGGTGGGGTTCTCACCCTTCTTTTCATACTTGCTAAGATATACAGTTAACTCATTCAGTCTGCACCTTCCCTTTACCCTGAGGCTATTTGGGAGGGGGAAACATTCCTTGGAGTTTGAAAAGGCCAGAGGTCAGGATTTCTTTGGAAAGACTTGATCCTGTACTCTGTTTTCCCAACCTCTTCAGCCCTGTCTGAGGAGGACAGGGAGTTTTCCTCTCATCTCAATCCAAGACATGGAGATTGGAGAAAATTCGTTTGGAGAGTTTTACATGGTCCCCTTAGAGAATGAGGAACACAGAGGAGGTTTTCTGATTTCACCTACTAGAGAAGTCTGAAAACTAGAGACTGTTGGCTGAATGAAATTGTGCACGAGAAAATATGTCCAAATTACTTCCTAATATGTGAATTTCATTGAGAGAATTTGTATTTTCCAAACAAGCATTAATAGAATTGTCTCTATTTAAAGCCAAGCAACTAGATAACAATGATACTAATGGTAATAATTATTGATATCACCACTACTATTGTTATGTCTATATAGTACTTACTATATACCAAATACTACTCTGCAGTTATCCAAAAAGGTGAAGGGAAGAAAGTCTTTTAGAAAGAGATAAATGGACAAGATATTGAACATTGGATTGGGTGTGATGGAGCGTTTCAGTAACTGTGATGGGGGTAGTTTCAGAGATCATTGGCTGAGATTCCTTTGAGAAAATATTTCCCTAGTTCTAACTGCAATTTGCAAGATTAGAGACTCACTCTTCTTTCAGTCAAGATTGTTACATATAGACTATGCCTCAATTGTTAGAGTAATTTTACTCTCAGGTGGAGAATAGAGTCAATATTCTGATGATTGACAAGTATTGTAAAACCATAGGATTAACCATCCTTGAATTTTGCCTATGGCAGATAATTGCATTTTGACTCACCTAACTCTAATTCTAGAGTCTCTAACTTCTGTACATGCACTATATGCATGTATGTGTCTATCTTCATACTTATATGTGTATATGTATATATATATATATATATATATATATATGCATATATATATGTATATATATGTGTGTGTGTGTATTATGTATGTGTTTGTATTTTATGTTGGATTTTCAACAGTTTCTGCTGTTTTCTTCTGACAAGCAAGGCCATGGAGGCTGTAATAAGATAATGACAAAATGACTCCAATTCTCCACCCTATTCTGTAACCTCTGTAATGTGTTTTTTCAATTCTGGCCATCAAATTTGGACTCTATTCTCCCTCCTTGAATCTGACTGGCCTATGACTTTTTTGGCTAACAGAATGCTGCAGAAAGTATGAGTGGCAGTTCTAAACCCAGACCTCAAAGGTATTTCTTGCTTCTGCTCTTCCTGTTGGGGCTTCGTGATCACTATGAAAATGTATCTGTGCCAGTCTTATGAAACATAAGACTGTTGGTGGGAGTTATTTGTCTCAACAGAGGTCATGCCAGATGAACCAGCTCCCAGCAGACCTACCAGTGAGCTGCCAGGCATGAGAGTTCAACCAAGACCAGCCAGTTTAGTACACCTTCCCTGCTGACCTATAGACCCTTAAGTGATAATGCACAGTTGTTATTTTAAGCCACTGAATTTTGGGATGGTTTTTGACTCAGCATTACTGTATAGGTAGATAACTTTAGTGAGTTTTTATATTCTGTGGCAGCAGTCACAGAAGGCCTAATATTAGAGAACAAAATTCACAGGTGTTCAGAAACAAGAAATAAAACATTGATTTTGTGATGTGGTGTAGTGTGTTGAATAGCATTCTCCCAAAAATCATGTCCACCCAGAAACTCAAAATATAACCTTATTTGAAATAGGGTCTTTGTAGTTATAATTAAGGAAAAGATAGAGCTGAAATCATAGTGAATTAGGATTAGCTATAAATCAAACAAAAGTATCCTGAAACAGAAAAAAAAATGCATAGAGATACAAAGAATGCAGCCATCTGAAGATGGAGACAGACATTGGAGATGAGCCAAGGAACATCAAGGCTTGCTGACCACCTCTAGAAGGTGGGAGGGAAGCATGGGTTGGTTTCTCCCTCAGAGGCTCCGGGAGGAAGCAATCCTGAAAACATCTTGATTTCAGAATTTCAGCATGCTCACTCGTGATGTAATATATTTCCGTTGTTTTAAACCACTCAGTTGAGGAAGCTCTAGGAATTTAATGCATACGGTTAACAGTAGCAGGCCGTGTTGTTCTGGAGCCTGTTTGAGAGACAAGTGGATGAGGATGGTAATAGACAGTGAGACAGCCTAGGGTCAATGGATAAGTCCAGAAAGAGCTGGAGAAGAGTGGAAGAAAAGATACTAGAGAAAATGAGTCGAAAAACAAAAGGCGATGATTAGACAGCACGATGGTTGAAATACAGATTATTTGGTAGTGACAACATCAAAGTTATGAACATAGGAGCTAATAGTTGAAAAGAAGTGGGAGAAATATCAGTAAAAGGGAAAAAGTTAAGGAACTGAGAAGCCAGGGTGTTACATGCATTGTCTATGTGGATGTTGCAGATACCACATGAATCGATACTAATATGGAGGTAGCAGAGAGTAAGATAACTAATAAAACCTCTGATAAATTAAGGAGATTGACCACAGGGACATTGTGTGAAAGCATACTACAGTCTTAAAGCATGCGCTTCAGAGGAGATACTTTTTCAAGGCTACTGTAGACAATGCAGAGCCAAAGATACAAGGTCAGAAAAGAACCGCAACTTGAAGAAGCTGAAAGAAAAGTTTGCCTTTGGAGAGTTTCCGTAGTTCTACAACAAGAGCAAGCAGAGGGAAATTTTCAGAAAAGAGAGTCCTGATACGTACACAGTTGAACCTTCTCCAGATGACAGAGTGGCGAGAAGGGAACCTCAGTTGCATCTCACAGGGAGCATGAGGGAACAACAGGGAAGCTAAACTGCCAGGCGCCAGGCTCAGAGGGACATCAAGGCCCAACCAGGAAACCACCTGCTTAGGTCCCATTTGGAACTGGTCACACTAGCTGTTCTCCACCTCTCTGGGGGCCTCCTGATTCCACCAAATCTATGATGAACAGACTCCCACATGGACCCTGAGTCACTCAAAGATCTTATTGGAGCGTCTGAATGGGTACTAGTGAGGTAATGCCTCTTCAGAGACTCATATGTTCAACAGTTTTTTATTTTGTTTTTTTCTTTTTCCTCCCGGGCACAATATTTCCCAGCCTACCTAAGTTATGTGTGGCCATGTCCTTGAGTCCCAGCTAATGGAATGTGGAAGTGGATAAAACTAATTTTTACAGCTTCTAGTCTTGGCTCATAAACACCTCCCATGTGACCTATTCTCTTGTTTCTCCTCTCCTATTTGCAAGTACCAATGACAAGACAGTCTCAGAAGTTAATGGAATGTGGAAGTGGACAGAAGTGACTTTTACCACTTTTAGTCTTGGATCATTAACACCACACTGGAAACCTTCCATTCTCTTACTTCTCCTCCCCTATTTGTACAGTGCAAATGCTCAAGACAGACTCAGGAGCCACATGTTAAGATGACAGAGATGACAGAGTTCGTGTCCTCCTACCTTTAAATGACCTTATGTTATAGAGTCCCAAATCAACAGGCAACCCTTTGTTCACACTCCCTGGTTTTGCAGGCCATTCCAGCATCTCTCTATGGGAGCAGATATAAGGAATGCCAGCACAAGTTCCCACTAACTCACCCTAATACAGGACCACTTTCTGAGGGTCAACAAATGACTAGGCACCCTATTTAGTGCTTTGCATGTTTCCTCTCATCTAATCTCTTCTAATGCACTATTTTCAGAGAACATAATAAATATTAATACAGGGAAATCTGATCAGATCATTGGGCTAGAAGAGGGGCTGAGTGAGGGAGGGTTTGCAGGAAACACTGGAGGCAATGGGAAAAAGTCACACCCTACCAGTGTGGTGCATGATAGATTTCCCTATCCCTGGGCTGAGACAGGACTTAAGAGTCTGTGTTCCCTAGATAAAAGGTAAACAAGGCAGTGTGGCAGCAGGGCTTGCCCCCAGCCACCAACCTAGAACACATGCGTTGACAGATTCCCACTGGGCAGAGACTTTGCAGGAGGAAGTTTTGCACAAAGTTTGTGTAAAGCTAGGGCATGAAAAGCCCTCCTACCCTCTTCCTGTTGCTGATTGAAGGGGAAACCATAGGTCACAGAGTCCTGTGTTAACCTGAAGGTTAACATGGCTGCAGGAGTAGGTGCTGACCTGCTAATGTAGTCCAGGGGGAAAAGATAGGGATTGGTTGCGAAGCTGGACCTTCTGGAGTGCGCAGAATCTGGGATCAGGAAATTTAAACAGAGGGTAGGGGAAAACACGGGGCATCTTCCAAAATATGCAGTATCTTCTGCATTGCACTGATGGTCCTGGACTGTGCCTTTTTCTTCCTCTTAGACCCGCTCATGGACATGCAGGCCAGAACACTCCCTGGCCCCAGGGCTAAGGCAGACTTGGGTGCCAAGCCCCACAAACAGAACTCCTGCACAACCAGCTCCTGCAGTTGTCATTGGCCCTGACCCCCAGCATGGTCAGCAGCCCTGAGTGGCAATGGTGGTGCCAGACACAGGCGCCCACTACAGGGAGGAAGTCTGAAGCTGAGAGCAATCAACTTAGCGGTCTTACACTCCAGAAGGACAGATAAGGATGGAACGGGCTTTTTGGACACTGTGTCTGGTTCTGGGGAGGCTGGGTTTTGTCTGTGTGAGTTTGGCATGGAGCCAGGGAGATCCCCACTCCCCTACATTGTATAACATTTTAAAAGACCTTTTTTCTTCCCCACCAACCTTTGATGCCCGTGTTTGGTGGCAGGCAGCTAAACCCCACTTTTGCTCAGTAACAATATCAATGAGAAAAAAGCAATTTTATATTTCTACTACATGTTTTTTTACCTCTAATACAGGTATCTGATGCTTTGGGATTTTAATAAATGAAATTCTTTATGAGATCAAGTAAACCTCAAATTCATATTTTTTTCTTTATAAATAGTTTCCTGGAGAAGAATAGCACACAAAAAGAGCAATGAGAAATAGAAAATATAAGTACAACTTTGTTATTGATCGAGGCAGTTCCTCTTTTCACACACAGTTCTCTTTGGCAAACCCTTTAATGGGCCCTATGTCCCTACTTTTCCTGTCATCCATGTGGAAGGAGAAAGCGGAAGGATAATATTACCCTCATGGGTTTCACTGTTTAATTCAGTGTAGCTCCAACGACCACTACATGTGGCTAATTTACTGTTGGGAAATTTTGAAAATGGGCCCCTCTCGAATTATAGCAAGCAAGACAGAAGTATGGCCAGACAGAGAAGAGCTTCTCCTCCAAAATATAAGCTTTTTTTTTTTTTTAAATCAAGAACTCCTTTTCCAATGCTCACTGTCTGACGTTAAGCTCTATTTTACAACTCTTCTGTTTCGTGTCTCATTCATTACAATCTGACTTGTTCATTATTATTGTGAACTGTAGTCCCTTGATCTATTTCCAATTGTCCTGAGCCAGTATTGCTCAATATGTGATTAGCGATATTTCTCAATGCAGGATTCCGAGCATTTGTGACAGAATCACCTGGGGCACTGATTACAATGCAGAACCTGGCTGCACCTTCTTCCTACTGAATTAGCAAATCCACTGTGGAGCCAGGGAAATTTACCAATAACCTAAGGTTAGATTTATACCTGGAATGAAATGTGAGAATGTGGGACTCAAAACCTCAGGCCATTTCATGCCATGACCTGTATTGTGCCTCACCCTGCCTCTAGATTATACAAATGAAAAGCCTTTTAAAAAAATGCATCCACTACAGCTTAAAATTCAAACTGTGCAAATAGACAGTCCTGGAAAGTCTCCATTATCTGTCTCTAAAACTCTTTCCCAGTTATCTGGTATTGCTAGAAATTTGCAGAAATTTGGCCCCGGCTGGTGTGGCTTAGTGGATTGAGCACCGGTCTATGAACCAAAGGGTCACTTGTTCGATGTCCAGTCAGGGCACATGTCTGGGTTGAGGGCCAGGTCCCCAGTAGGGAGTGAGAGAGGCAACCACACATTGATGTTTCTTTCCCTCTCTTTCTCTTTTCTTTCCCCTCTCTCTAAAATAAACAAATAAAACCTTTAAAAAAACAAATTTTCAGAAATTCAGCTAATTGAATTGATTGCAAATATAGGCTTTGTAAACTTAGCTAGTCCCTTTTTAAGTACTACTCTCTGTATCTCACAATAATCCAAAAAGTCTCTCTCAAACTTTTTCCATCCTCACATCAAATCTTCATGCCCACCCCTTATATCCCTGTTCTTATAAAAATCAGTAACTAATATAATTGTATGAAACCTTTGACCTTCCTCTGCAACTCAAACCATCTTTGCTTGGCACCCTTCATACTCAGATCTGAGGAAAAAAATTCTTTATTTCTTTCCAAAGCCATCTCTTCTACCTTTTTCCTTGGTTATCCATCCCTGTTGATGGACCCTCAGTTCCTTTTACTGGTCCCTTTCACCATCTTTCATGACATTTTGAGTTCTCCATACCCTATAGAAATAATGGGGGTGGGGGTATTCCTTATAGATGGGTCTTCCTCAAGCTAGCACACTGTTTTCTTTTCATCACCCAATATTGTCACAGAATATTCTGCACCCAATGTCCCACTTCCTTTTCCTTCACTTACTTTGTAAACTTTGCAGTGTCTTCTTCATACCTTCTCAGAGACAAATCACTCTCCTGAAGGAGATAAGGGCCCCCTGATTGTGGTGTTCAACAGTGGTTTTCACTTTTCAGACCCCTTGTGGTATTTGATGCTGATGCAGCCCCCTCCTTCTTTAAACTCTTTAGCCCTTTGATCCCATGCAATGTGACCTGGTCCTGGTTGTCCTCTATCAATTGTCTCTTTCTTCTTTACTACATTGCTCCTCATCTTAAATGTAAATGCCCCTACCAGTTCTGTCTTCAACTTTCAGGCTGTCATTAAGGGAAGGAACCCGTAGGAAACCAGCAGTTCCTGTGTATTAAGTGCTCTGATTGGAAGGAACATGGGATACCATGTGAGGTCATGGCAGAATCATGGCCCCTGCCTTTGGGGAGAGTTCTCGAGTTGGATTTAAATGAGAGACAGGATCGAGAAACATCAAAGGCAGGGACGGCCTTCTGGCCGAGGGAACTGAAATAAAAGCACCCTGTAGGGGAATTGGGACAATGTCTTTCAAATAGTTTGGTTAATTTTTACTCTATTAAAACCCTCAATTAAAATTTCTTGAATTTTTTTTTTGGAAAAATGAGTGTCTTTGGAAAAAAGAAGAAGCAATGAGAAGAAGGAGGAAGCAGAGGAAGACAGAAAAATTACAAAACCAATCCTGATCATCTGCCCTGAGAAGCTACAGAAGTGATTCAAAGTAAGTCAGAGTTCCCACACTTGTTCTTATTACTTTTCATAGGAAATCAATCTCAAGAAGCAGCTTTTTTCTTGTTTTATTACATACAAGAGAAATTAAGAAGTTTAAATTCTACTTATCAAAGTAAACCAACTTCTCCCCCCTCATGGCATGAGAGCTCATAAAAAATTAATTTCTAACAACCTTCTCAGAGGTATTATTAGGTAGGTATTTATTTGCTATTGAAATGACAAGCTGCAAACTTCTCCGATTCCCTTATTCTTTTTTACCTACAGTAAAATAAATGGCAAACATCACCATTGATAGAAAAATGTTTTGGCAAACTCTTCCTTCTTGTGTCTGTCAGTATTTTAATACTTTTCAGACTGAGTTCAAGAGGGTCGTTTTTAATAAATGTAGAAACATGTAAAGACTTTTATAAATCAAACAAATCCATTCTTCCTTTTGTCAGTTTGCTCATGTCCTGCAGAGCGTTCTTTTTGCTTCCTGTACTGATCACATTATTTCCTTTTATTCTTACAAGCCCCAACCTCACAACATAATAACGGATTGAGTTTATTTCCTACCATGTAATACCTTGCACTATTTTAGCGTTTGTTTACAGAGGCATTGCCTTAAAATAGAGCACAGGGAGAAGAAGGTGCAAAAGATCAATTCTGTTCCCTAACATCATTAGTGGAAAGATTTATTGTCACTGAAAACCATGTATTGCTGACGATTGCTTTGGTGAAGCCACATCTGTTTACCCTAATGTTTAAGGAGCAGGATGTGTGACAGGGAATGAGAATATGCCATTTGATTTGCAGCTATTACCTGACTTCAAAGACAATGGGTAGGTGCATAAATAAAGACAAATCATCATTACAGTGCAGTAACTGGACTTCCTTTCAAAAAGCTGAAGCCCAGGATCAGGCAGACTGCAGGATTGCGGCACCGCAGAAAACAGTCAGGCGTTCTCACTCTGTTAAAATCGCTGCAAAAGAACTTTTAGAGATGGCTTTTAAGTATCGTTTTTAAGGTGACTATCCATTTATCATGTTATAAAAATCAAATTAGATGTCACCTGTCTCAAGCAACCTTCACTTTTCTTTCTAAATCATTTATTGGTGTGTGATATAAATAATATATTTAAAAATCACTCCATCTTAAGAAACAAAGAATGCTTTGGCAGGGGGAGAAAGATGCAAGTCTTCTTAATGTTGACTGATTGAGATGAGAATACCTTTAAAGTTTAAGTTTGGTTTTAATAAAAGATTTGATGATTTCAAGAAAAAATATGGAGACTCAGGGAAATTATAAGATTCTAAGTACACCATAGATTTGGAGGTAAGGTCTAATTCTAAGAACCAAAACCAGCATTTTTCATTCTCATTTCATTCCAACTGGAATTGTCTAGGACTTATAAATATGTCTTTATGATAGAGTGCTTTAGAAATAATACAGATAGCAAATTTTATAAAATAATAACATTTAACAACTCAGTTCATTCACATGTAATTATTTGAATTCCTCAGGTAACTGTTTTACAATTTTAGAATGGAAGTAATAATGCAAGGCACTTTCATTAAACAACAAAATTAAACTTTAGAGAAGACAAGTCCACTTATGCATTACTGTTCATCTATACCCCCAGTGGACAGACCAGATTCAAACACCAAACTGTCATTCAGTAAATATTGGTTACGTGCCAGGCACTGTGTTAGGTGGTAGACGGAATACATGAAGAGATAAGAAATAGTCACTCCAAAATAAGATCATTTATCTAAGATAAGAAAAACTGAAATGCAAACAATGCACCATAAGCAAAAGTAACGTGTTCTCTGAGGCAGCTAACCTGCTCGGGAGCGGAGCAGAGACCATCCCAGGTTGAGCATATTCCAGGCTGTAGAGGACGAACGATTTGTAAGAGAGCAGAGGGGACAGACACAGAGGTAACATTCAGAATGGATGTATAGGCATGACATCACATAGCCCATTCTGGGAAATTACGAGCCCTAATTGTGAGAAGTGGTTACACTGTCTAGAAGCCTTGGGGAGGTGGCATGCTTGTATATAAATGTGGGAATGCAAAAGTGCCTTCGCGTTCAATGATCAATATGCGTATTGGAAAATATGAGTTCAATATAAAATTAGTTTGAAATGACATACACGTATACTTCATGTTACCTATAGCTAATCCAAAAGAGGCATTTATGAGAAATGACATAAATTTGTGTCTATTACCTACCCTGTACTAAGGTACTCATCATCCATTATCTATGCTGATCTTCACTACCTCAAAAAGTTGTATTTGTCCCATTTCACAGTTGAAGAAACTAAGTTTTAGAGAGGTGGCATTATCCTACAGGACTGTCAGCAAAGGTGGAGTAGACTAATGATTAGGAGCACAAACGCAAGGGCTGGACTGGTTAGGGCCAACACTCAGAACCTACACATAAATGGTTTGTGACTTTGGACAAGCACTTATCTCTACAACTCAGTTTACTCTCCCATAAATGAAAGTTACAATAGAATCTACTGCACACGGTTGCAGGATGTACCATATGCAACACATCTAGGATGGACTCTGGCACTTAGTGCTATGTAAAGGTTCGTTGCTGCATTGCCATCACTGTCTTGTTGTGAAGGAAGGAACAGGACCAAGGTGTAGAAGATGACAAAGTATCTCTTCCAAAAAATTTAAGATTTGATGGTAGATATCTCCTCCCAATTGAAAACACACTTCTGAAAATGACAAAGGACCTACTTTTGCCTGTATACCTATCATTCTAATAAACTTCAAAATTCTGCATCATTATATCCCTATTTTACAAAAAAAGAAAAGAAATTTACAGGTGTCAATAACTTACTCAAATTTCCACAGTTATCATGGAAAAAAACAGAATCAAATGGTGGTTGCTTCTCTGTACTATCTGTACGGCTGCTATGATTCCGCCAGCCTGTGTCTATTTGGAAGAGTCTAATGACTACCAGGGCCAGGAGCAGGGTGAGGAAGACTTCACAAAGGAGGATGCAAGACAATAAAGTTTTAAAGTGTGAATAAAAACTAAAAATGCAGTAATAGGCAGGGAGAGTTTACCAAGGAGAAACTCCAAATGCATTCAGGGAAGAGAAAGCCCCGGTTTTTGATGATGCTCGTGATGCTTTGGGGGAACAGGAGGGGGAGAGAGCGGTCAGCAGATGACAAACCTAGAAGGACTCTAGGTATCATTCCATGGCTTTGATTTTATTCTCTCAGAGCTTTGAAGACTCATTAAAGCTTTTTAAGCTGGCAAATGACATAATCAGATTTAGATTTGCAAAGGCTCACTATGGAGGTAGTCTAGCAAAGGCTAGACTTTAGACAAGGAGATTGGTTAAGAAGCAGTTTAGTGAATTAAGACTCTGGCAAGGGATATTGAAAGAGAGAGCCTTCAGAAATAATTGGTTCTAAAGATTTCTTAATTTTCCCCAAAATCAGGGTCTTCACCAGGTCCTTCATGGTCTCTGGCCCCTTAGAACTGCCTTACAGAAAAGGCCTTTGGGTCCGAGCTAGGGCTGTCTTTCTGATCAAAAGGTAATTTATATAATGTATTTACTTTTTCAAAATAGTTTTCTTAATTAGCTCAAATTGCTAGTGTCATTTTTCACTACTTAATATGCTATTAGTTTCAGTTTACATGTTTACATTTTAGCAGAAAAGTTTTCGGAACTGCTCCTCAAAGGAACTGTTCCCGCAGAAAGGTTCTTCCTGAAGTTCAAAGTTCAAAGTATTGAATTCTGCCAGGGGAAAACACCACCACATAAAGGGTGTCTCAACTTGTGAGAGACCTCACAGTTGAACTTGGACATTTATGCCAAAAAACGTCACATAGGCACAGAAATACACTGTCGGGAATTTTTTTTAAAAAGATGTTCAGGGAACAACTTTACACTCATGTTGTTCCTCAATAGCAAATCATATCGCCTGGAGTTGAATCCATGATCTTACAAAGTCTCTACTTATTTCATTTTAAATTTAATGCTAAGTGTTCAAAGATTCAATGTAAATGTTCTAATAGGTTAAAATTATACGGCTTTGACATTTATTTACTTATATTATACTAGGTAACTCAAAATACAAGAGGGTCCCAAAGCTCCTTCAAAGTCTGAGAAGCCTTCCCTGCATGTGCTCAACATCCAGGGATTAAATGGCATACAATATTTCTAAGTGCTGAAGTTGCAGCCATTAGTTTATTCATCAAATTTAGTCTGTATCGGTGTATAACGACTGAGAATAGATGGGCATGGCATCTGCCTTCATGTGGCTCAAAATCGAACGTGTTTTCTAAACGGTGGTCACAGACCACCACCAGTGATAGCGTTAATGAAGTTGATCATATAATGACTGATATTTTTCAAAAATAGAAATACAATAAAATAGAGTATAAGCTTTCAGAGAGCCTAAAACAAAGATGACACTACTTCTTGATTACATTGTTTCCATTATATCTGGGGTGGGGGCTGTGGGTGGCACTGGATTGAAGAGTAAAATATATCTTTTCCTGAGCATCATGATCTTAAAAGAAAATCTTGTAAAGCACTCATTTAAATTAATGAATTTATTGATAAAATTGTATAATTCTATCCTCAAAGGAACTCAGAGCTTATTCTTTTTTTTTTAAGATTTTATTTATTTATTTTTAGAGAGAGGAGAAGGGAGGGAGACAGAGAAGGAGAGAAACAGCAATGTACTGTTGCCTCTCGCATGGCCCTCACTGGGGACCTGGCCCACAACCCAGGCATGTGCCCTGACTGGGAATCGAACCGGGACGCCTTGGTTTCCAGCCTGTGCTCAATCCACTGAGCCACACTAGCCAGGGCTTCAGAGCTTATTCTTAAAAGGACATGTAAACTGATGAACCACAATATGAAAAGATGAATCGGTAGATGAACGTAGACCTATAGTAAAAGATGGACACAGCAGCGTGTATAAGTGTGAAGGAGACATGGAAATGGCTGAGTCTCTTTGTGCTGGATAAGGGTCTGACCCTGTTTTTGTTTTCCTTCCTCTTCTTCTTAATCTTTAAAAAGAAAAGCCACAGGGTATCTTGTCTAAATATTCAGTCTTGTGACTATGAGTGTCTATTATGTGCTAACCTTGGAGAAAAAAAAATACCTGCATTTTCTTCTTTGGGATGCTCTCACACATTTCAGTTTGCCGCTAAGGGAAACGCTTGCATGGAGTTGCCCTTTGGCGGGCGGTGTGACCTGGCTGCTACCATTTCAGAAGGCAGGCATCCTCCTCCACACTGATAATTGTTTCTGGTCAAACAATGTTAGTTCTGTCACATCTCGAGATCCTGCTGCTCCCTTTGCTATCTCGAATCTCACAAATCTCGGGGTTTCAAGTCGTTTCTACGTTACTGCTTCAGTGATTCAAGTATTCCTTAGTTAATACAAGCACAGCCGCCTCTCTCTGCTCTACGTAAGCACTGAGTGAGAAACTGATAAGCAAAATAGGGTTCGTACCTTCAAAGACTTTATCCTCTAATAGCTAGTAATACTTTAAGCACATAATATGACCCATAAATTTACAATTATGTGCTATGATACAAAATATAGAAGACTAAAAAGAATATTTCCTGGGAGACCAAATTTAAATTTGAGGTGGGTTTCACAGAGAATCTCACCAAACCCGTCATCTTTCACTGAAACTGAAGGATGCATTAGGAGCAAATGTAGGAGAGGGTGAAGGAGGGAATAGTGAGGGTGAAGGCGTTACTAGGTAGAGGCAATAATATCTGTGAAACATATCCAAAGGCTCTGAGATGAAAACCGGTACATTTCAGGAGCCGAAGAGTTTGAGAATAACACTACCATATATGACTAGAGATACAAGGAGACAGGGATAAACCTATAGGGCCTTGTATATATGTACAAGATTGGGGATTTTTATTCTAAGTACAATAGGAAGTCACTGAAGAGCGTTAAGCATCCAGATTTGTGGAAACAAATACTAATTTTGAGATACACCTAACACTTTTTTTAAAGTAGCAACTCATTGCACAACAATTGTTTCACTTGATGCAACTATGTCCAGTCATATATTTATAGGATCGCTTAGTTTAAAATGCATGAGACTTCATGCATACATAAATTTATGAAGATATAATTTAAAGAAACTATTTTATGTCTCCTGTAAACAGTTATAGCACAATTTATAGTAAACAGTGTTCAATTGAGAATACTGTATTTGTTTTGTGTCTTGATAATCACTGGCTCACTGATGATTATCACAGGATGATATATTAAAGGTGTCTTCCTTATCTTCCTTCTGGTTGTTTTTTCCTACTCAAGGTGTTTTCTAAAGACCAAAGTGTACAACCACAAGAAAAAAAATTACTTCATTAGCAACTCACATTTACTCTTTCTGGTTTCCTTAAAAGATATTTCCATAAAGTTCTCCACAAAATATGTTTCCATTTTTTCAACCGTCATGTGACCTCTTGACAACAACTATAAATGAACACCAGTGTTATCAAAATTAAAGGAAAATGAAAAAATGAAGCAAGAATAGTTCAACAGTGAAATCAAAACCTAGCAAGTGTGCTTATCTCTGTAAGGGAGTCAGAGGAAAGGGGCAAGCAAAGGAGAGAAGGTCGGAAGGTTGAACGGTACCCAACTCCAGATGAACAAGTGCTTAAGAAAACATCACGTAAATGACTTATAAATCAGAGGGGAAAAGACATAGAAGTACATTGTTCTTTAGCCTAACCTATTAATTTCCCTCAAAACTGTCTGTCTACCAGGAACTGGGTCGGGCTTAGAGTTAACAAACAAAACTTTATGTCTATAAAGGAATACTTCTGCTTGAGGAAATATTTTATTACCTTAGTTTTATTTTTGGAACAGTTTTACAATTTTTGGAAGAGAACACCATTGTTGAATTCAGATTCTCAAATACAGAGAAATAAATCCCAATTCGACCACTAATCCTCCAGCTCTTCGTTTTAAGAAAGAAACGTGAATCAAAAGCAAGATTCTAAGCCCCGGCTGGTGTAGCTCAGTGGATTGAGCGCGGGCTGGGAACCAGAGGGTCCTGGTTCAATTCCCAGTCGGGGCACATGCCTTGGTTGCAGGCCAGGTCCCCAGTGAGGGCCATGTGAGAAGCAACCATACATTGCTCTTTCTCCCTCCCTTCTCCTCTCTCTGAAAATAAATAAATAAAATCTTAAAAAAAAAAAAAAAAAAAGCAAGATTCTAAAGACCAAGCTGAGGTTTCCCCCATGATGGCTACTTGTAACCCAAACTGTCATTTAACACAGACCACTGCAAGGCTTGAAAAACTTAAACTCTGAAACTCTCCTCATAACTAAAGCTTCAGTGTGTGAGTATTGTGATGTGAAATCTGTATTAAACTCTGTTACAGAAATGACCTGATCCTAAGACTTACCAGATTAAAAATGTGCTCCAGCACTAATGAAAAGCATCATGGCCTCGGCAATATCTGCTTGCTCTGCCTTCTCTCCTCCTTCCTTTGGCACACTCAAAAAGGCCCTGCTGCTGCACAGCCATCACCGGTGGGGAGGAATGCTTTCTTTTTCCAATAAAGTGGACTAAAGGTGGAAATGCTTTTTGTTTCTTCAAAGGAAAAATATATCCTTGCATGTAAAATATATGTATGCATATTTATGCATTGATATGTATATAAATATGTTTCATTTTATTTAAAAACATTATAGAGGCACTCATAAAGCTCTAGAAAAAACATTGTACTGAGAGCTTGGAGATTGGTTTTTAAGTCTAGCTCTATCACAGGCTAATTTTGTGACATGAACTTGACCAAGCCATTGAATTCAAATGTAACCAGGTGGTGGTAGTGGTGAGTCCCGTCTTGTTTCCCTGAAATCGACTACTGAGTTCCAGTTAAGAATAAAAGACATCCATTTGCCCAAACACCAACTACTAAAGAGAACAGTGGTTATTGGCATTTATGCATTTCTCTAACTGCATCATTGCTTGTGATATAAGCAAGAGAAACGTTTTGAGACAGGAGATGATATTTTGAAAGGCTTATTGTGCACAGAAGGGCCTCTCTGTTTTCTTGCTTTCCCATAGAGGAGGCAAGGTTCTCAAACTGTTCAAGATCCAGAATCAAGGATTCTAGAAAATGAAGTTTAAGGGGTTGCAAGCATTTGAACTCTATTAATGGGGGAGGAGTGATTACATTCCATGTGATGTTGAGCAAAAGAAGAAAACGTCCTGAAACTCAGGTGAATGACAGTGACAGTGAACAGGACCAGAGCATCCCCTACAAAGGATCAGTTCCTAAGTGATATGGAAGTTGAGTCCTACATGAGGTCACAGGGTGAGGGGTGGGCCCTGGAGGACAACAGGATTGGGAGCAACAACCTGGTCTTAGGTGAACACAACAGGATAACAGTGTGATGATGACACAGGAATGCAACTCAATGGCCCTAACCCAGTTGATGACCATAAACCCATGAATGTTAAAACCCTCACATTAATCAAGGCTTTATTGTGTGCTTGAATCTGCACTTAGTTAATTCATTTAATCTTCACAAGGACATATTAACCTGTTGAAACAGGTAGAATCATTACCAGTAGTGTACAAAGGAAAACACTGAGGCCCAGAGAATGGACGTTGCTTGTCTACGGTCGCACTGCTAGTAAACATCAGAGGTGGGGCGGACATAAACAGTCTCTCTCCTGAAACCCAGTCAAATTGTGCCGGGCAAAGCCAAGGTCTCTCTTCACTTAACCCTGGCCACACTACTAGACTGAAGTGAAGGGAGCATAGGAGAAGCGCTGGGAGTTGATGTAATTTTGAGTGTTTTAAAGTAAGTGAATAAATGTTTAAAAATGAAAAGTTTGTGTTTTATAACTGACAGCAGTTAAAACAGTATAGAATTGGAATGAGATATTATAATGCCTTTGCAGAGTAAGAGAGATTTAACAGAAAGCAAGTATCAGTAGTAAGGGGAAAAACGCCGTTTGGGGTTTACACTCTTCTAAGTTGACATTCCTCAATGAGCTGGGCACAAACAGCCGTGTCACTCACAAGATGAGGAAATTAGAACACGGGCCCTGGGGTTTTCTAAATAGGATCCATATATGGACTTTTGCACTTTTCCCTTTAAATAATTCTGATTCCTCACTCATAAAATTAGCAGTATAAAAACACCTACTTATCAATACGGTCATGAGAATGCAATGAGACGAGAAGACAGGGTATGCTGCTTAAATAATAAGGGCCCAGCTGGGTGGCTTACAAGACAAGAATGTTACTGACCATTCGTGTGAAATTCTTGGATGTGTGTTCCGATCAGGTGAATGGTTGTCCATCACATGGCCATCGAGGTGCGAGGCTAACTGAGCTGAGTCAGAAAACAGGAGCGAGTGAGAGAAAGGGAAAGAAGGGAGAAGTGTGCATGGATGGTTTTTGTGAGTAAGGCCTACAGTGGTGAGTTACTTCTACTTACATGGAGATCTTAGTGACATCACTGTACCCACCTACAAGAAACCCTGGGAAATAGCATCCATGGTAGGAGCATGGAAAAAGGATGTTATAGATACCTGGCAATCTCCGTTGCATGTAGATACAGTGCCTAGTAGAGCACTGGACACAAATTGCATTTAGTCAGCTGCTGCTGCTATGGGTTTAAAATTTTAAGAGGTAAAAAGGAAAATTATCTTAAACCATAAGGAACAAAAATTCTTATAAGTAATAGGACACTTGGAGCACTGTGATGTATTGTACTCAAGCATACAAACACACATTCTGAAAGGAATATACTTATTTCCAGAAAAATAGTAATTTTAACATTATATAATTCCCTACCTCCAAAATGATGAAAGCAGATATTAAAATTTGAAAATAAGAAAGAGAAAAACAATCTTCATAAGGAAAAATTTGCTAAGGGAAAATATAGCAGTACTTTGGAAATCTCTTATAAATTTCTGCTTAGTAAAATGTAGGAAGAAGACAGGCCTACAGAGATATAAGACCCACATACACCGTTTCCTCCTAAGAAATGGCCTTTCTGCAGTTCTATTCCAAGTCTCTTCAGGTTGCAGATCTCCAAGGTGCTAACATTGACCTACATCCATTAGCGCATCGTTTTTTAATCTGATATGAAAGATCTAACACCCTCCAAGTAAATATTTAAAGGAATCAAGGGAAATTCACTTATAGTATTTGGCAGGTAATAGAATAGTGGGATAGATTTCATTATGTTCAAGGATTGGTTACAAGGTGGTGGGGAGGAGAGAAAAGAAAGGAGAAAATCAATATGAAAAAAGCTGAGGTAACAGAACAGAAGGAAAAGAACATAGCACTTGAGAGAGAGAGAACTTGTGTAGTACATTCTTAGAGATTCCCACCAAGTTAAACAAAACGTGCACTTTATGAAGCTGGAGGTAAAAGACTGGCTGACAATATACAGACTGACATGGAAGGTTAGCTGTCAGATTTAGGGAAGATAGCTAAGGAAATAAATAATGCTTTTGCAAAAATATAAGTCATGTAAGACACAGGATGTGGGGAAAACAGCCCAAAATGCAGATATGAATTCCTCTGGCTCTAGCCAGGCAATGATTTTTTCCATAGGCGGGACACAGGAAAATAATGTAATTAATATTGTTCATGACACAAGCTGGGCTTACACTTTCTGCATCATGTCCTGCAAGGCGAGGGCTTCAAATTTGATGATCACTGCCCACAACGAGAACATCAATTTACATCGTGATCTTGTGCACACACACAAGTGCAAACATAAAATAATAAATATCTGCTGAAACAGAACTATGTGCAATGCTCTCTGGTATTTCTCCTCTAATTCATTTAAAATGATGCTGATTGAGACAGTTCAATTTGACTTTCTGAGAACCTAATGGGGCTGACCAAAGGTTGGAAATGCACTGCTGAAGATGTCTATGAATTTGCACTGAAAAAGAATGAATCCTGACACCACACTTAAAGTATCTTCTTGTTTGTTTCCTGGTAATCCATCCATGGCTACCTAATTCATTTAGGACAAAGTCCAACCCTTTCTTTAAGCTGTAAGAGGATTCCCCTGGGTAACGCTTAATGGGAATTTACTTAGAAAACGTTATTAAGGAGGAGGGGGCCTGTGGTAGATTCGTCATCAACTCAATCAGTACGCTTACTGCACCCCAGGGAACACGACAGACAGAAGCCTGATTAAAGCCGAGGACCAAAGTTTCCCACTGAGATTCAGCTGAAGGCTGGCGGCAGCCCCACCCCCGTTTGCCCCTAACGGAAGTCAGCAATGGCAGCCGAGTTTCCGGCCATTTTTAACAATTAAAGTTTCTTAGACTACTGAAAAACAGCACAGTAATCTCATTTAGTACATTTTAGACTGCAGAATACCTCTAAATACAGGCTCCTGCAATAACGTTGTTCTGTCATGACAGCGTTTAAAGAAATAAAATTAAAGAGACTAGAACAAAAAATACCTTACATCTTTTAAGATTTCATATTTTTTCATTTACTTAGATGCATGTATACCTGTATAAGCATTATCTATACACTCATATATGATATAAACTGTCTTGCTCACAGGATGTCACTGAGCAAAAACACAAATAACTTTAAATTACTTTGTTTTGCCATTGAATTTAAGACGGAGTAAAAGAATATGTGAAAACAGTTTTATGTTGTTTTTTCTTTTGGATAATAGAATTTCAATTTTGCTATGATTAAGATTTAAAAAAACATAATTCAGTCTAACCAATCTTATCAAAATGCTCAGTAACTTAACCTCGGTAGTCTGGCTTTTCTCCTCCCCACAAGAATGGGCACCTTGGTATCCCCTATGAGCAAACATTGGACCGTGGAACAATCCCTCTTTCAGATCTTTCCAGAAACCAGCTGACTTTAGGAAAAGCATTCCTCCAGCAACTCTCTGATGACCACTGCCCTTCCCACTCCTCTTTACCCGCTCTTTCTGGTCTTGTTTATTCCTCCCTGTGAACGAAAACTCCTTTCTCTCTGATTCTATGAGTTCATCTGGTTTTAAATTTGGGATTCACATATCAGTGATACTATGCAGTATTTATCATAATCTTTTGATATACATGCCACAATTTGTTAAAATACATCCCTCAGTTTCTGGACATTTTGTATTTACTGTATTTTTTGGACTATAAGACACACTTTTCCCCCCAAACTTGGGAGGAAAACAGGGGTGCATCTTACAGTCTGAATGTAGCTTACCTGGCTGTTTACATTTACATTGGTGAAATATTATATTATTTATGTTATTAAATATTTCACCATATGTTTTGCTTCAATTTTTTTTTCCAATTTTCCTCCTCTAAAACCTAGGTGCATCTTATAGTCCAGTGTGTCTTATAGTCTGAAAAATACGGTATGTGTTGAATATTGTGATTAATGCTGCAATGCACATGGGCATGCAGACATCTCTTTGATATCCTGTTTTCAATTCCTTTGGATTTAGACCAGGAAGCAAAAGGTCTGGGTCATATGGTAGTTTTATTTTTAAATGGAGGAACCTCCATATTGTCTGTCATAGTGATCACACCACTGTACATCCCCACTAACAGGATACAAGGCTCCCTTTGCTCCACACCCTCACCAGTACATTCCTACCTTCCAACAGGTGTGAAGTGATAGTTCAATGCACGTTTTAATTTACATTTTCAGGATGATTGGTGACATTGAGCATCTTTTAATGTATGTGTTCCCCATTGGTATGCCTTCTTTAGAAAAGTGCCTGTTGAGCTTCTCTGACCATTTTTCTGTTGAATTTCTTTTTTTGCTATCGACTGTGTACGTTCTTTATATATTCAGCTATAAGACAAATAAGTTCTAAAGGACTAATGTATAACATGGTAACTATAGTTGATAACACTGCATTAAATTTGATGAGAGAATGTAAACTTTCTCACCATAGATATGATTGATAGGTATAGATATAGGTAAATATATTTATTTAAAAACAGTGAGACTAAGACTTTCACGTCCATATGTAAAAATACAACTTTTTAAAACTAATTTTTTAAACTAATTCTTTTTAAACAGCAACTACAAATAACAAGGACAAAAAAGGTATTTTTGAGATTTATTTTCTTTCAAAATAATTCATTTTCACTAAGAAACCATAAAAGACTTAGAAGTAAATTGTATACATTTATTCATAGGCTGAGGAAAGTATTTTTCTTAGTACAAAGATAAGAAACCCTCAGAAAAGCTTAATAGATATAGTACATTAAAATATGTATGTATGCATGTATGCATATATATGTGTATGTATGTGTGTGTGTGTGTGTGTGGCTCAGTCAGTTTAGGTTGCTATGATAAATTGCCATAGACAGGTAGTTTAATCAACAAACATTTATTTCTCTCAATTCTGGAGGCTGGAATTCAAGATCACGTTTCCAGGATGGTTGGGAACTAGTGAGAGCCTTCTTCCGGGTTGTAGGAAGCAAGCTGACTTCTTGCTGTGTCCTCACAGTGTGGAGACAGAATGAACTCGCTCTTCACCCTGTTTTATAAGGGCACTAATCCCATGAGAATGCCACCCTCATGACCTAGTTACCTCTCAAAGACCCCACCTTCAAATGCCGTCACACTGGGGTTTTGATTTTAACATAAGAATTTTGGGGAAAACAAACATTCTGCCAAAATATTCAATCCATAAACACACACACATACATTGACATATGGGTGTGCATGTGCGTGCATATATGTGTATACACATGCATAAACAAATTAAAAGAACACAAATCTGTGAAAATAATAGAAACTTATGTTTTGACAAAGTGCTGGTAACCTTAATTAATCCTTTTATGTGTAAATTGCCTGTGACACAACTCCAAGGGACAAAATTTGCATTGATGGTGCTTGAAAATGTGTCGATGTGAATATTGTAGACTTGTAAAGTTGACAATGAGCTGGCAGATTGCAGGCAGTGGGTTGTCCTGACCAGGAAGTGGCTTTTTCTGACTCACACAATGTTTTATCAGGGAAAGGACTGGTCATTCTGCCAGTTGAGAGAATACAGTCAACTGATTCCCTCGATCATTTGAGAGAATCAGTCGACTCTCTCAACTATTACACTCAAGTTTATGCTTGAGTATACTCAAGTTTATATCTTTTGCCAGTTGAACTTTTACAAACAATATAATATGCTTCTATTCAAGGGGGTATTTACAAACATCAGAATATTGACAAACATCCTGCGTCAAGTTCTCCAGCAATATCGAGGCCATAGCCCAGCCTTAAAGAAACTCAGAAAGCTTCCTGACATTTAAATCATAAATAAAAATAAGTTAATAAAAATAAAAAATACCCTCCTGATGAAACTGAATTTAATGTCACAATTACTAGAGTAATAAAAACAGAACAAAACAAAACAAAAAAGGTTGTTATTTTATTGTTATCAAAATAAAAAGTTAAAAATAATAAAAATTCTAATATTTTCATGGAGGCAGGAAATTGTTCATCTCCAAACTCATTAATAGTTGGGTAAATTGATTTTTGAAAAATTAATTTGGTAATATTTCTAAATTCTTAAAAATGTCAAGTTACTTCTAGGAATTCAGCAAAAAGAAATAGTATTCAGGGCCCTGGCTGGTGTAGCTCAGTGGATTGAGTGCGGGCTGGGAACCAAAGGGCCCCGGTTTGATTCCTAGTCAGGGCACATGCCTGGGTTGCAGGCCAGGTTCCCAGTGAGGGCCATGTGAGGAGCAACCATATATTGCTGTTTCTCTCCCTCTCTGTCTCCCTCCCTCCCCCTCTCTCTAAAGATAAATAAAATCTAAAAAAAAAAAAAAAGAAATAGTATTCAGGGATACAAATGAAAGTGTATGCACAAAAATTTTCACTCAACTATTATTTTTAATTTCAAAATATATAAATCTCATAATTAAAAATAAGAATACTTATTAAATAATAATTAAAATAAGAATATTTATTAAATAATAATTAAAATAAGAATATTTATTAAAATAATATATTAATAATAGATTGATTAATTTTAAGTTTCAATATAACAATTATATGGTCATATAATTAATGTATTAATAATATATTAATTATTTTTGTTTTAGTTTAATTAATATATTAATGATATATTAAGATAAGAATTTTTATTAAACATTTTATTGAAGAGTATTTATTAAAATATTTATTTGTAATTATTAATAATAAGAATACTGCTGATGTTTTAATTTTTATTTATTTGTTTATTAAATATTTATATAAATATTTATAAGAATAACTTGGAATAATTTCAACACATTTCCAAGTTTAAAAAGGTAAATGTGTGAATATGGGTCTTATTACATTTTAATAGGTTTACATAATATATTCAATTTATGAACACATAATAAATTACATAATCTATTACCTATTCTGTATAATCTCCTATATGTTAGACCTAAACATTTATATATTGCATATTACTTATAATATATGACGCATCACATATTGACTTAATATACTACCTAATGTAATACAGTAAATCCTCAATGTCATTGGTAGGTTCCTAGACTTTAAGTGAAATGACATATAACAAAACCAATTTTACCATAAGCCAATTGAAATAAACAAGAGTTTGGTTCCTATAAAATCTCATCAATGTTATAATTAAATGACCTTGAAGAGAACAACTTTATTTGAAGAACTGCCAGATATGATATGTAATATATTACAATAATATATTATGTATCGTATCATATCATGCATACTTTTCTGTATTTGATTATATTATAAATTTACTGCACCTAGTATAATCCAATGTGATTATATTTTATAATGCTTATTTTATTTAGCTTTTGCTATAGACTGAATGTTTGTGACCTATCCCCCGAATTCATTTTTCTACCCTAACCCCCAATATGACTGCATTTGGAGGGAGATAATTACGGGTAAATGAGGTGGCGAGGGCATGGCCTTGCTCCCACAGGTTTGGTGTTCTGACACGAGACGGCTTGCCCATGCTCACCCCGCAGGAAGGCCACGTCAGCACACGGCAAGCAGACGGCCCTCTGCAAGTCAGGAAGTCAGGGCTTACCAAGAACCAAATCTGTCAGCGCCTTGACCTTAAATTTCCCAGCCTCCAGAACTGGGAGAAGTACGTTTCTATTGTTTAAGCCAGACTGGAGTATTTTGTTATGACAACTTGAACTAACTAAGACAGCTTCTTCCAAATTTTCTACACTTTAAATTTTTATAGGATTTCTTTTTTGTTTTTTTAAGTACAACTTTCAGCATTTATTATGCTTTGGCAGCAATCTCAGAGTACCAAATAAAAGTAGGTTGAGCAATAAAGGCATTTATTTTTTCATAAAATGGGGAATGGAGTTACCATGGTTGTTTGACTAATACGCTTTTATACTCTGAGTCTTGCTAGGCCCACTACACACACAAAAAAAAAAGATATTCTATTGAAAAATAACAAAATTGGGGTTCGGTTAACATTATTATTTGTAGTATAATCTAATATCATATCATATTATCAACTGTATCTCACTATCAGAACGTCTGCCAACAAAATAACATCAGCACTTCAACCAACGTGACTTAGATGAGGTTTCAATCCAAGTGAGATGTTTTTATGTAACTGCAAAATGAAAGTTCTGTGAAATGTTCCAAACAGGACTAATTTCTGCTCACATCAGTTGATGGGGAACCTGCCAGCCTGCTGTGGAATCTGTAATCCACATTCCCCTTTAGGACAGAGGCACACATCCCCGGCTGCCAGAAGTCTTTGTTCAGAATGCATATCACAGGAGACTATATTTTTTTCTCATGGTTTCTCTATATTTTCCTATTTCCAAATTATTTAAGAAACAGGAATATCATTTTGCCACCATATAAGCATTTAAATATGGTGTGCATGAGGTTACTTTTCTGAAACAAAAGCATTTAATGTTTTCTATACTTTGGTTTTATTAATATAAACTATTACCCCAAACATTCATAATAGTCTTTTTATACTCATAAATGTTTTGTGAACATCAGAGGCAGGTGGCTGAAGTCCTGATATGTCAAAACCAAGCATAGGGAAAAGAACCAACCAGGGAAGATATGTAGGCAGAAATTGTCTTAACCCTAATTGCTAGAACCGGTGAAATGTGACCTTCCATAGCCTAGAGGAGTAAGGCAGCGGATGGAATAAAAGGTGCTAAATCAGCTGACCTTAAAGTAGGGATAATATCCTTGATTATCTGGGCAGGCTCAATGCAATCACAATAGCTTTTAAACTGGAAGAGAGAGGCCAAAGAGATCATCAGAGTGATCTCGTGTAAAGGTCTCAACTCACTCTTGCTGGCTTTGAAGGTGGTGGGAGGGTGCCAGGAGACACAGCTTGTGGTCAGCCTCCAGAAGCTGGAAAGCACAAGGAAGCTCCCTCCCAGAGCCTCTAGAAAGGAAGGCGGCCTTATCGGTGCTTGATTTTAGCCCCGTGACACTTGCGACTGCCAGAACTGTGAGATAATAAATTTATGTTGTTTTAATGCTCTATATTTGTGGTAATTTTTTATGACAGCAATAGAAAACTAATACAGAAGTCTTAAAGTCAGGGTTAGAGACTGAACCCAGGAGAATGTAAGAGCTCAAGAATATACAGAAACCCAGGAAAGAGCACAGGATTGTCCAGAAAATAGAAGTGGGGGAATTGAGCCAATTTCATATATAGCTCAAAAGATAGGTTAACCTTAACTTAAGCTTAACATCTAGGTTTAGCTGTAAGAAGATCCTGCTTCTGATGCTGTAGTGACTGCAGCTATTGTTACTGCCGGGGCACTGCCTGACACTGGACACTCGTATATGCATTTTACTCAATGCTAGGTTTGGGTTCGTGATGCTATGTTTATGCTGCCCTCTAAAACCAATCCCAAAGCTGTAATTTCTCTTTGGCCATGTAACCAGCTCATCGTCTAAAGCAGTGGTCCCCAAACGGCAGTATACTAAAAGCAGAGAGGTTGTAGGTTAGCCTAGGGATAAGCAAGGCCATACTATTTCCACATATAATCTTCAAAAAATACCCGTTTTACTTAAAGACCTCAGGAGAATTTGTTTTTTTAACATTACAACTGCACAAGCCAAACTATAGAAACCTACTTTTCCAGTTTTAGCTATCCTATTTTTTCCCTTCACAAATATAGCAATATTTACATGCCATCAGGTATTGGAAAATGGGGTATTTTTATGCTCTCAAAGAATCACGTGGCATCAGTGGCATTAAGTGCTGTAGCCTTGATTCAGCCAGAACGAATTGTATTATTTCACGGGTTTGTAAGGCTAATCTTAGTCCAAACAAATGAGCTTGAAAATAGGAGACAAATAGTGATCTACTTTTTTTTTTTTTTTACTTTTTCATTTTATGAGTCAGTGGTGTTATTTTTATTCATTATCACACATACACATAAACACATGTGAGATACAAATCAGTGTAATTGAATAGAAGGAATATTGTGCAATTTATGAGCCTTGTCATCAAGACATCTTACAGGTTTTATTCTACTTTCCTTGGAAATTTGCTTTGATACCCCCATATATGAGTAGTCCAAACTTGCCTAATGGAGAAGAAGACATAAGGAACAAGACAAGTTAACTCAGCTGAGGCTCTCCAGAGCAACTATCGATGTCAGCAACCGCCAGTTAAGACACGTTGAGCCTGGCTGGTGTGGCTCAGTGGATTGAGCGCGGGCTGGGAACCAAAGGGTCCCGGTTTGATTCCCAGTAGGGGCACATGCCTGGGTTGCAGGCCGAGTTCTCAGTGAGGGCCATGTGAGAGGCAACCATACATTGCTCTTTCTCCCTCCCTTCTCCTCTCTCTGAAAATAAATAAAATCTTAAAAAAAATAAAAGTTCAAAAAAAAAAAAAAGACACATTGAGTGAGGCCATTTTAGACTGCTGAGTCCCAATAAAACTGTCAAAAGCACAGTTCCGTGAATGCCCCTCAGGAAAAACAGTAGAAACCCTGCTTGCTGAGCCCAACCCAAGCTGATCTTAAGAAATCTGACCTAATGGTTGCTGTTTTAAGGTTCCAAGTTTGGGGGTTGTTTTTCTTACACAGCAACAGATAACTGATATAAGATATTTATTACCAAGTGTACTTCCAAAACCTTGATGTCTTCTATGAGACGTCAAAACCATATGAGAATACACTAAAATGAATCAATTGACAATATTGACCATTTTTTTCAGAACTACTTAATATGAGTCACTTCAATTAGCATTCTAGCCTCAATTAGCATTTTCCTCACTATTTTCAAGTGTCCATCAATTTGTTGACCCTTTCTCCAGCATTGCAATATTTCTAGCCTATTCCCAACATACTTCAAAGCCAATGTTACTTATTTGTTTTTTGTTTGTTTGGTTGGTTGGTTTGTTTTTTGCTATGGCAATATGCTACACCTAGGTACTTATTTCTGTATTAGTTACCCATTGATACTTAATAAACCACCTGAGACTTACTGAATTAAAACAATTTTATGTGCTCACTATTCTGTTCACAATTTGGGCTGGGCCTAGATGAGTAGTTCTGCTGGTGTTCTCTTTGTTGCCACAGGAGCTGAAGTCATCTGGCATTTGACTGAGGCCAGATGGGCCATGATAGCTTCAGCAGCATTAACTGGAAGCTGGTGCTGGAGTAGGTCAAGTGGGCCTCTGCTGGAAAAATCTGACTCCGTTCCATGTGCTTTTCATGCTCCAATAGACCAGACAAGATTTTTTTTTTTTTTTTTTTTTTTTTTTTTTTTTACATTACACACTCAGGGCTCTAGTCAAAGAGGGTAAAAGCAGAAGCTCAATGCCGCTGGAGCCTATGCTGATTTTGCTATTAAATAATGGTCAAAGCTCATCATAACAGTCAAAGCCTAGATTTAAAGGTGGCGTAGTTGATTACATGATGGCCTCCTAAAAGGTAGGTCCATGTCCTACCTTATATTTAATCTCATTAAAAAAGGTGAGTGCGTGCATGGATGGACGCGGGATACGTCAGCCTTGGATGTGTCCAAAAGGCAGTTTGTAAACCAATTGCTAATATAGGATGTAATTAAATTTAATGAGATTAAATATAAGGATCTTGTGGTGAGATCATCCTGGATATCCCAAGCAGACCCTAAATCCAGCGGCAAGGTTCCTTGGACAGAAGAGAAGACGCAGACGGAGAAGGGGGAGAGACCCTGGAGGACTGAGGCAGAGACTGGCGGTGAGCAGCCACAGAGGAATGCTGGCAGCCCTGGGGAGCTGGGAGAGGCTTCCAGGGAGTGTGGGCTTGCTGAAACCTTGATTTCAGACTTCTGGCCTCCAAAACCAGGAAAGAATAAGTTTTTCTTGATTTAAGTCTCCAAATGTATGGTAATTTGTTACCATGGCCACAGGACGTAGGCTGAACCTCCTGATGGGAGGAGGCATGAGTAGCAAAGTCACTGTGCCGAGGGGAAGATATGGAGATGGGAAGAATTACTGCAGCTGTATTTGAAAACAATCTATGAATCTATGATGTTTATGAAATCATTGCTCTTGCAGCAGAGTTGGAAAGTCATTTTTATTAAAAATTGAAAGTTGAATGAAAATAAGAATTGCATTCAATTAAAATGAAAGACACCTTGCATAGACATAATATATTTACAAGTTGAATTCAACACGCATATGTTTGATGGCTCAAATTTTTTTATTTATCAGTTTTATGATCTTCTAGGAAAAGCTTCTGTAATTGAAGAAAAATTACTTGTTTTTGTAGACTAATCGGTTTTGCATAAAAAGTGTTGCTGAAGAAAGAAGACTTTATTTTTAAAAAGTTGATGATGCATTTAAATGATCTTAAGAAGAATACTTGAGCTATTCATTGAAGAAAGTTCCTTATATCACAGTAGCTATTACATTTATATTTTGTTTATATAATATTTATAATAATAATCTGTGCAGAACAATTGTTTTGCAAATTGCTTTATGGAAAAATAGATGTTAAAGATATTTTAACAATATGTGTGAATTTTTTCATGCAAAAATAAATATTATTATTATTAAAACAATAATAATGCTGGAACCATGCCCAGATGAAGCTAAATCTGTGGGGAACCAAAGAATGTGAGTGGCATTGCAAAATAAAATTTTCGTAAACCCATTTTAATACCTGCATTAATCATCAATGATATCTGAAGAGTACTGTCTCTTGTTCAACACAAGGTGGCCAATGCAATGATAACATTAGACAGTTAATTGATGCAGAGACAAACCCATGGTTTTAGCACTCCTGTTTGAAAGAAATTTCTAAAAAGTAGAAAGGTTATTTGCAAAGGCACCCTGCTACACTCCATAGCTGCGCTGACAGCTCTTGTACCAGAGTTAAATTCTTGCTGCTGATTTGTTTCTTTCATATGAAGGGGGAAAAAGAAAACGCAAAGAAATTTAAAGCTCAATTGAGGGACTAAATGTAGTTTTCTTTTGACCAATCCCCCACCAAGTTGGGTAGTTTTGTGGCTATGTTTCCAAGGTTTAATACTCCTAAAGAACAACTTCCAAGGCAAAACTGGTAAATAATTTTATGGCATAAAACAAAACTAAAAAACATAAGGCAACGAAACAATAAAAATGATAAAATGTCAGAACGGGATGAGTAAAAATGGTTACAGAAATTAGGATCTGTATGGAATTTTTAATTCATTTATATGTGCTTTAAATCACAGCTTCAGTGGGAAGGTAAAGAATAGACTCATCAATTATTTTCTTCATTAAAAAAACATTTTGGTGATTATTATCACCTTGAAGCACTCAGAAAGAGTGAGCAGTGGATCAAAGACACAAAGCAAATAATTTTGCATGTCCCTCCCTAACATTTATACCCCCAAATTAAATTTCCATTAAAGATTCATTTTTGGTCAGTTTCTTAGGCAACACACATTAGTAATTACCTAATCATACTGAATGAAAAAATATCATTACTTGTAGTCAGGTATTAATGTAAAGCTAACAAAATATTATGAGAACATAATAATGAAAAAAACTTGCTAGGATGATTTTGCCTATTATAATCCCAGCACATTTTTTAGTTGATGCATTCAATGTAACAGTTAATCTTCAATTTACTACTAAGTAGGGAACATGCCACCGTTTATTGATAATTTAAAATTCTTTATATTAAAACATTATTTTTTCATTAAAAAACTTTAAATAGATACATCCCACTTGCAATATTCATACATGATGCAATGTCCCTAGATTCCCAATGCTTGAATTCACTTACCCCTTGCCACTTGGGTTTGAGAAATTTGAATCACACTGTTCCAATACATGTTTGTCAACACAATTATGCCACATTTTTGTCAAACACTGTTTTGAGACACATTTCTGGTTTCATCTGTTGTGTGGACAAACAACAATCTACTCTGATTTTCTTTAGGATGTTGTATTTACATCAGCTCCAATAATTTGAAGAGAAGAAAAGTTATTATTACAATAATAGACACAATTCCAGGAGGAAATATTTTTATTTCCGAAACTCTAAGTTCTTTCCTTTATAAATTTGTCTTGGCGACTTACTTGCCTACTTACTCAGTGCAGTAACTACCTATATTAGCAATTGGTTTACAAACTGCCTTTTGGACACATCCAAGGCTGACATATCCCGCGTCCATCCATGCACGCACTCACCTTTGTGGTATTCGTAAACCAGGATGAGTTTGCAGTTAAGTCTGATGGTGTTGTGGAAGTCACTGACGGCACTCTGAAATCGACGTCTCCAGATTTCATGTGAGAACTTCTATTACTACTTCCCTTCTACTACTACTTTTAAAGAGATTTAAAATTTCTTTAAAACTCTTTGGATTTGAGACTTAGCTTTTATCGGTTAATTTTATGACCGTTTTGACTTCTGGTAACTCCCAGGAGGATACTATCATACTTTTGCGCAGTCCATGAGTTTATGTAGATTATACATATTAGTGCCTTTACCTCTTCAAAAGACTCTTGTTGAAATGAATGCTAACTCAGTCCTTCACACACTACTAAATCCCTTATATGAAGATTGAAAGGATTTTATTCGCTACACTTTGATAAATAAAAAAAAACATCAATATGTATCATATACTTGTTTAGACTGACATTTTTCCATTGAGTATTTCTAGAAATGTTGGAATTTTATTAATATAAAGAGGCAAGTCTCAATTGGAAATGTCAAAACTATACTTATTGAAGAGATAATCAATTCCTGGCGACACTGCTACAAATTGCCAAAGGGTTTGTTTTTTAACTCAACATATAATAATAGGTTTAAGATTTTGTGACTTTGTGACTGTCTCTTAAAAATACTATTTAATCAGAGATCTGTGGATCCTAGATGTTGTCTTCTAACAGTGTACCCCTCCAAAATAGATAAATTGTTATTTATAGTCAAAGTTCAATTTATTAGAATCGTTATCCTGTCAATACATCACTCTGTTGTGTGCTTCACGTTCTTCTTGATAAACCTGTCCTACTGTTCTACCTTTATGGATTTGTCTACTCTCCTGAAGAACCTGAAGGAAAAAAGATACAAAATTCAAGACATCTAATATGGTTTTGACATGTGTACATCTGTGGCGTGCATGGTGCTTAAGATAAGTGGATAAAATAAGTGTGATTATTTATCATTGTTCTCCGTATGCTCCCACACTGGCTGTGCAAATAATTAAGATTTATCTGTTTTAAGATAATTGGCCTTTACACAATCAAGGATCCCTTGATGATTCTGGATACTTAAATAAATCTCCATATATTTGGTGTATTTCATGTCTTAAAGTAACACAAACACCAATTCATTTCCTTGCAATAGATATTGTTACACAGTTCCAAAAATAAGTCATATTAGTAAAAGTCAAAGGAATTTTTACATTTTGAAATGATTCATTCATTGTATGAGGCTTCAGTATTTCCTTGATAAATGCAAAGGCTTATTAAGTGAGCTACTGTAGGCTGCAAAAAAATTTACAAAATGCATTTTGCTTATATTTTTCAATTCAAACCTCCCTCAAACAATTTGCTTGTTCAGTCATTTGATAAATGTTTATTGTCTGCCTACCATAGCTCAAGCACTCTTTGAGGGACTGGAGATCCATGGTAAACCAATCCAGCATCACTGTTCTAATGGATTTTACACTCAATTTGGGGGAAGGAAGTATCAGACAGAAAAATTAGATATGTGAATAACTTGATAATATTTCCATTGTTGATATAAATAAAGTAAGGCATGGTAAGGGAGATAGTGGTACCTGGATGACTGTTGCTAATTGACATAGGATGTCAGGGGAGAGAAGCCTCCGATAAGGTGACATTTCAGTAGAGATTTAAGGTAAGGAAGAGAATGAGCCCTGCAGATAATCCTGTCAAAGAGCATTTCAGGCACAGCTGGCACACTAATGCAGAGAGAGGAACTGGATACTGCTTATCACTATCAAGGAATAATATGAGGACAGTGTGCCTCAGACGATTCTTTTTAATCACTAGTATTTGAATTTAGTATAACAATGTTTTATATTTAAAAACATTTTAAAATTTACCAAGCATTTGCATATGTTGTTGATTCACACTACATGCTTACAATATCATTGGAAATGATTATCCCAAAATTATAACGGAAGAAATTGAAGTCTAAAGATTTTAAGCACCTTACCTCAATTCTCAGAACTGCTAAGGGCCAAGCTGGAACTAGAATCCCAAACCCCTGATTTTTGGACGATTCCTCCCTTTTATTTTATATTTTGCATCAAAGTTAGACTAGAATAGGCCTTGGTTAAAATTCAACCCAAGACTTGAGAATCTAGAAACAAAACCTGGAACAAATCTCCATTTGAAATTGTATGCCTTGAACCCACCAGAGTGACCCTCTGCTAAAATCTTCACATTTCAGAGAGGGAGAAACTAAGGCCAAGGGAAACATACTACTGTTTATAAGGCCCTGGATTTAAAATTGTTTTTTCCCTGTAAGGTAGAATATTCATTGATCTTAGATGAAAAATATTACCAACAGTCATTCAATAGCTACTTGAGGTGAGACTTTAAAATTATTTGAATCCAAATACTAGGATATATCAGAATGTATATTTAACATTCCCCTGAACATACAATATGTCACCATTCTATGAATCTTTTTTTCCTTTTATATCCTCTACCTAGAACACATTTACATTCGCGCCACTTATGAAAGTGTTTCTTCTGGCTGAGATATTGTTCATGGTACCACTCTGCAGTCACATCTGCCTCATGTGGTTCAGACCATCCCTATGCTTGTGGTTGGTTAGCACGCATTTCACAGCTAGGTTATGCTCTCCTTCATGGTCATTAACATTTCAATGTATCTGTCTTTACATCCCCAAACAATACAAATGACAAACTTTTGTGGACTGTTTGTATTTCTAGCCTCTTTATGCACATACACACAAACACATATATATATATATGCATAATGCATTTGTATGCATGATAATCATGTAGCAAAAATAGATGATAATGATGATCATAAAAATAATAATTTCAACTAGAAGGACTGATTATAAAATACCATATTACTCTTATATACTATTCACCTTCCAGAATCTTCTAATTTCAGTGTCCATTTTAAGTTAAACTTGTAAGTTTAGTGTGCAGTGCAAACCAAATACTAATCTCTCTTTGGGAATATGGATGGGGGGAGGGAAATGTTAAGATTACAATGTCTTTTATAAAAACACTTTTTTAAAATCAATTTTCAAGTTCTGAAGCAATGCATAAATACATTGTTTTTTTTTTAAGATTTTATTTATTTATTTTTAGAGAGAGGAGAAGGGAGGGAGAAAGAGCAATGTATGGTTGCCTCTCACATGGCCCTCATTGGGGACCTGGCCCGCAACCCAGGCATGTGCCCCGACTGGGAATCGAACCAGGACCCTCTGGTTCCTAGCCTGCGCTCAATCCACTGAGCTACACCAGCCGGGCAAATACATTATTATTTGTATTTGTTTATTTACTTTAAGTGGTTATGATGATAAATTTTATGTTTGTGTATTTTACCTTAGTAAAAAAGAAATGGTCCATGTGTTCACATATTAAAATTTCTTCTGCCAGCAATTCATTGGCCCTTAATGAGTTCTGTGTTACCATCTGCAGTAGAAATTCAAACTCATACAATTCTTGAAAATTTGAGTAGAAAGTCATTTATTTTTTAGGAACAGGGAGTCAAAGTTTTTTTTAAAAACTCTTCTTTTCCCTACTCTATGTCTCTCCCTGCACCCCATTAGTAATCATCACACTGTTGCCTGTGTCCATGAGGTTTTCCTCTCTCTTTTTATTCTTTTTTGCTCAATCCCTCCACACACAGCTGTCATCCTGCTCTCTTCCTATTAGTCTGTCTCTATTTGTTAGTTCATTTTGTTCATTATATTCCACATATGAATTAAATGGTATGGTGTTTGTTTTTCTCTGACTGGCTTATTTCACTTAGCATGATGCCCTCCAAGCCCATCCATGTTGTCGCAAAGAACAAATCTCCCTTCTTTTTTGACAGCCAACTAGTATTCCGTTGCGTAAATGTACCATAGCTGTTTTTTCCCACTCATCTACTGATAGACACTTGATTGTTAGAAGTAAATCTTTTCTCCTTTGTCTCACATTTCCAGTCTCAGACTTCGCCCCATCCCTCTACCACTAACCCTGCTCCACATGAGGTCGTTAAGTATTTTTCCAGAGGTCATTCGGCACTGGCACACTTATTCATGCATCCACAAATGCAGACTTACTGATTTAGTTTGGGCTAGATAGATGATAGATACATAGATAGATAGATAGATAGATATTTAGATAGAAAGAAAATTTACATGTATAGTGTTTATATAATATACATAGATTACTGTTAGGTATCTTTTGCAACTTCGTATTTTTATACACTATTTCTTATAAATACTTTATATTTCTGTATCCCAGTTTATATCATTCTTTTAAAACACTACACAATATGCCACACTAAGGACTACTACAGTGAGAACATTTAGTCTTTCTCTTGAAGAAAATAATTTAGGATGTTACAGGACTTTCTTTACAGTAAGAATCAGATATTTCCCTCCTTGAAATTCTCTGCAACACCTCCTACTAGTGAGCTAAGTATTAATAGCTCCTTTACCAGTTGGGTCCTTAGTCTCCCTAATTATGTCTCAAGGGTTTAATAACCTAGCAGACAGAGGGAAATCAGTTTCATACTTATTCCCAAAACTTTTTAAAGTACAGGAACTTTTCATTGCTTTATACACTCAAAGAAAATTAACTCTTGAACCTAGATTTTTTTGTTAGAAATAGAAAATGGATAACATAACTTAAAACAGGAATTTTACCATAAAAAATAAAATTTCTAATAGAATGTGAAACAATCAAGGTGATGATTAAAACACAAATGAACCAAATAAATGTGAAAAGATAGCAACCATGCTTTCTGATTATCACTGAATTATAGGGAGATGACAACTCACCTTTTAATGAAGAGACTCTTTTTTACTTAAGTAACTCAGTACATGGGAATTGACTAGAGACTCAGGTATCCAGATGAACAAAACTGGGTTTTAAGAGTGGATACAAAAGGTACATATTCAGTGATAAAAACTAAATTTCATACTGACCAAGGTATACTATATGAAGGCTATGACGATACTGTTCTGGATCTGCTTTGGGGGAATACATTTTTACAACTCAGCATGCTGAGTGACAGAAAACTGAGACCATGGTTATCACTGACAGCAGTCATGGTCCCCGCCAGACAGCACCACACAGAAAGTACTGAATGGAGAAGAAACAAATAGATAAAGCAAAACATTCACTAAACTTGTATTTCAAAGGACAAACGAAACCTGAGTAACAAAAGTTCTATGCTGAGAAAATAGCACAGAAGTGTAGAATGGGGGAAGGACTTGGAGAGGTTAAAATGTAGCAGTGCAATCTTAATCCAGAGCTTCTAATCCCTAGACAAAGATATGGCTCAAAATAGTGATTTAGAAGCATAGATTCATTCAAGCAATTGAATAAAATAAAATATAAAACACAAAATGCAATTTTAAATAGAGCTGAAAAGAAGAAAGAGGTAATTCTGGAGGCAAAAACAAAGCACTGGAGAAATTCAGCAAGTAGTTTCACTTTTGCTCCTTAAGTATGGTGGACAATCTATAATTCAATAAGACTTTCAATTATAAAAGCATCTCTAATATGCTTGCTTCAGTGTATAAGTTGAACTAAATGAACAACACTATTTGACACATATTAGGGAAAAAACTAACCATTAGCTATCTCATGTAATTCAGTTACAATGTCCTACACACACCTTTAATGTAGTATAATATAGTTGACATTGCATTATAGGTAACAAGCCTGGTTTGTGCTAGATAAAAAGAATAATGTTAGTAAACAATGTTTGAACATTTACTATGTGTTAGGCCATACACTAGGCATTTTGCATAGATTTACTTATGTAATCAACACGACAACCCCAAGAGGAAACGTTACTAACCTCTACATAGTAGATAAGAAAACTGTAGCATAGAGGGGAAAACAAGAGAGAAGACAAGGAAGAGAAAGAAAGCTAGAGACCCAAAATGAAATGAGAACTCATGCTCAAACATCCATGAAAGCTGAAATAATTTTTTTTGGCTATGTTTTTAAAGCTGGTGCATTCCAAGATGGTTGCCCCACTTTCAAACTTCTTGTGAAATGCATCACTGTATAAAAATTGAATTAACCTAGCTCTAGGGAAATTCTTATTTAAAAGCTTTTACTGAAAAGTGAGCCAACTATTGATTTTTGGAAATAAGTACTAGAAATTAAATATCTGCAGCACAGGAGTAATCAATGATTGATACAATATTTGTCAAAACATATTCATGAGATTCACAGTGCTTTGTCAGAGCGCCACACCACTTCTCACTTATGAGCACTTCACTGAACTCTCCACGTTTATCCAAGTGTTTAAGCTCCATTTAAAGAAAGAAGGATGTGAACCCATATCTAAGGGGCTCTCATAACGGCAGCATTGTGCAATTGGATTTAGGTTATATGTACAGTTGGACTTCTCTGAAATTAAGTTATTTAAGTACTGCTTTATATTTAGGAGAAAAATGTTTACTTGAAATATCTCCCAATCTCAACTAATAATCATTTCCCAGCCTTTCTTCTATCTCTTATATTTTAAATAAAGAAAGGATATAGTTGCATTTTCCATGAAAAAAGTCAATTTAGACAATGATGTATGATTTACCTAAATACAGTTTTCTTTTCTTTTTTTTTTAATAATACAAACAGTAAATACCTTAAATTCTAAACTGATGTTTGGTACTATTTTTATCAGCAAATTATTCTAAAAGCCACTATTCATTCAAAGGATGTGTTCTGTGCAATATGAAAAAATCTGAAGTACCATAACTCTGCAATGAAAGGACATCAAAACAAAACTTGTGATGGGGAAAATGGGTATTTTAGAGCAAAATATTTGGAGAATTGGCTATTCCACTGCAGTGTAAAAATAGGGCTCCCCTTCACACACTCCTTCCTTTCTTGTTATATCTCTGAGCAGTTTTTACTCATGGAATTGTCCAATCATCGAGGCTCTATATCAGTGTACAATCACGAAGGCACAAATTATTTTAACTCCCTGCATATTTTTTCTTTATAACCAAAATAATTATAAGCTAAAAAGAAAATAGCTAGTGTGGCATTATCACACTTGCTTAAATGAATATTTCTTAATTATTTTCTCCTTGCCTAATATAACATTACTCTCCCCCTAAACAATAGCAATAATGATAAAGTAATTTTATAAGTAAGGTAAATAGAGTCAGGAACTTTTCCCTCCACTGTGGATCTCATGCTAATTGAAACTGAGTCCACCTCATTTCTGTTTATTGTCTTGTTAGTAATCATTACTGTATGTTCCTTTCTTTCAGTTATATGTGACCTTTGTCATGAGTTACCCTCTGAATATATTTCATGATCTTATTCTACACTGTGGAATAAGTTGTGATCCAAGATTTTTCTGGGCTCTGAATTCCCCTTTTGATTTTCATGAGTTCTGTTCGTCAAAGAACACTTCTTTTAGTTTAAGCAACAAACCTCAGAGAATGACTCAGGTTTTTTTTTGTTTTTTCCTTTCTAAGATACTTCATAAAGTGTTCCGACAGGCAGGCAATTCTTGAATAGTCACAAAATAACAGAGAGTTTCCCTGACTCATATTCAGTCACAAGGGTGCAGTTTTCCATTTAGCCACTCTGTTATAGAGCTCACATATTGGAAACTCATTTTTGTTAATATGATGTAAACTGGTCTCACTAGGAAGTATCTTTACTCAGACATCCTGCAATCTCGTTTGTCTGCCTAGACAAGCTAATCTGATTGTAATCATGTTACTTATCTTTTAATTTCTTTTGAAGCCAATGTACATCAGAAGTGGCATTCAGCTGGGAATCGCATAGGTAAAATTGATTTTTATCACATTTAAATGTTTCAGGGCCTGGGCCTTTGTTTTTAGATATTCAAACTTAAACCACTTAGGTGACAGACCAACAGAGAAACCACAGGCTTAAATTCAATGGTAAAATATTAGAAGACTCTAATAATGCGAACACAATCATAGTAAGGTCCCCACAATTCTGATCCCTTTTGATTTTTTTTTTTTGACAGAATGAATTGGCCGTAGATAATCATTAACAAATGCACACACATTTTATTATAGAACTAGAGAAGCTATTATTGTTCAAACAATGCCTGGTCGCCTTCTTCCTTTTGAATAGGCTTCAATCACAATATCAAAAACAAATATGAGGAAAAACAACAATAGTATATTTTATTTCTAAACTGGATTCATGAAAAATACTGATAAGAGCAGCAATTAATAGGCTCTACATTTTCAATGAGGCACACAAAGTGAACATTTTACTTTGATAGCCATTGGATAAACCGGAAAAAAATAAAAATCTTAAGAGTAAAAATGATTTTATTTAATTCGTGATTTTGTACAAACTACTTGATCTATCAATGTTCTGAGGAAGCCTCAGTTTCAGGACACCAGATTAGGTAATCTCCCAAAGTCCCTTCTGCGAGAACTGAGTGCTGACAGCATCCCCATGGTGAGATGGACCATGGTAGGAGACGCCCAGGTAGGAGCCAGGAGGAGAGTGGCCAGCTGTGCATTAGAAAGCAGGGTCCAGAACCATGATGGCAATCTTTTAGTGGAAGACATCACAGCAGATGGCTGAGCTTAGAGAGGGTGACCAATGACAGTATTATAAAAACTAAAAGTTGGAAATAACTGCCATCGTTAGAGAAAGAGATGAATGCAATATGGAACATTAATGAAACTATTTTCAAAAATGTATAGTGAGATAAAGATCTACAGAGAAATATGCACATATGTACACATTTATACACATAAAAATGAGCTAGAGAGACAGACTTCAAGAACAAAATAAAAAGTGAAAAAAGCAAGTTTCATTTTCATCTGATTTTTTAAACTCCCATTCTCTAAACCAAATTTATAACAAATCAGCATGCATGTATGTAACAAATTACCACAGGCATGGACTTTCAAAGAACACAGATGCATCCGATTACAATTACGTGGGTCATATGTCCACAGTGGGTTTCACTGGAAGTCAAATCTTTCCAGTGGCTTTAGGGATGAAGCTGTTCCTTCGACTTGTCTTACTCTGAGAGGCCACCTGCATTCCTTGGCTCGTGGTTCCTTCCTTCACTTTAAAATCCGACAGCACAACACCTTCAGTCTTTCTTGATCTTTAATCTCCTTTCCTTAGGTGCAAGCATTTTGTGATTACAGTGAATCCACCTGGATAATCTTTTCATCCCAAGATCCTTAATCTAAGACATCTGCAAATTCTCTTTTGCCCTGTCAGGTAACACACTGACAGGCTTTGGAGATTAGGAAGTGAACCTCTTTGGATGGGCATATCGTTCCGTCCACCCTCTGTCTCCCAAAGTTTCATATCCGCCCCAGATTCAAAATACATGCACCATATTCCAAAGTTCCCAAAAGCCTCAACCCATTAGGACAGCGACACAAAGTCCACAATCTCATCAGTTCAAAATTTCCAAATCTTATCTTCTTTGTCATCTAAACTAGGTATGAATGAAGCTCTGGGCATGCTTCATCTAGGGTGCAATTCTTCTCCCTGTGTGAACCATGAAACTTAAAAAAATAATAATAACCTGCTCCCCAAATATGGGAAAATGTGTAGTTAGAAACTCAGCTGTGAAACAAATTCCCACAGGCAGTGAGGGGACAGCTGTATTTAAAAAGGTTACAAATATTTCTGTTCAAAAAATGGAGAAAAAGTCAAGGAACAAAGAAGTCGCCAATACCAAACAATTTCACAATCCAGCTGGGAAAAGTCCATTCTGTTTCAGAGATCTGGGAATCATCCTCTGTGATTCTGGGCTCATGGCTCCACCTCTAGTCAATTAGTATTATTACCTGTTTCCTACCTGTAAAATGTGGGGAGTGTGATACCTGCTAAGCATCCTTTGCACCCTTTGCCATGAAAGCCAACACACTGGAAGTTCTAAAAATTAGGATATTGGCAACTCTTTTTTTTTCCTTTTTACCATTTTCTCTGCCTACCATGTTGGCTTTAAAAAGCTCACATCGTTCTAGTTAGCAGAATTCCCTAGTTTGATTATAATTCTTGTAAATATATTAACTTGCTGAATGACAAACATGAGAGGTGCTTAAATTTTTTAAAAAGAAGTATTTTTGTTTTACCATATCAGTAATAATCACTTTTTCACTTGAAGAGCAGTTATCCCATTGATCATAGCACTGACTGTCATCGAATGCAGGTCTGGCTGCCTGTCACTTTGAAAGCCAGTACTCAAGAGACAGGTGCTATTGTAAAGGAAAGAGGTTTATTCAGGTACCACCCCCCTGAAAAGATGGGAGACTCCTGTCACAGAGCCCATCTTAACATCTCAGAGCAGGCACAGGCTTTGTAAGGAGGGAGAAGGGAACAGAACAAAGAGATCAATGGACGGGGGTTGAAAAGTTTTCTAAGTGCAAACAAGCACAGTCCATGGCCAGTGGTGGCCCAGTGTGTGCCATCCTGGTTTAACCATCCTGACTAAACCAGTCATCGCTGCTTCACGTCATCCTGCCTCCACAGGTGAAGGTCAGCGAGTCTCCTGGAGCTGGGATGCCGCTCTACCATCTTGGGTCGCGTGAGCGTTCTGCTGTCTTGGAACTGGGCCAGGTGGTGGACTTAGTGTGCCCTTCAGGTCATGGGCCGTGTGTTGCTGCTGTGCACCAGTTGGGTTCTCTGTGCAAGTGCTTCTGATTGGGATGGCTCTGGTTCTGAAGGTCATGAACTGGGGTCCAAGTGTGGCCATCTGAGTTACAGGTGTTTGCAAGGTCTAAGCTTCACAAAACTGCAAGATATGCCTGCAAATCTAGGGACTTTCAGTGGAAGATGCATGTGCCTGTAGAGATAGGGACTCTTAGCTGCCAGATACCGAGTTTGAATGTAGTCCTTTCTGATGTGGGAAAGAACAAAGATTGAAAGTGTATCATGGTCACATCTGAACGGGTAAAAATATGCAGAAGGTCTGTGGAAAGTTTTAAAGACTGTAAACATTTGAAATCTGAAGGAAAAGAAACATCAGCTACCTGTTTTTTGATTTTACAGGAATGCGATTTGAATTTTGCTCTATTTCTGATTGGAAATCCTCTGTATCTGAAGACCTAGGAAAGGTTGCCTGTAACTGGTTGGGGAGAATGCCTTTGCCACTGGGGACCCAGGGAGGGTCATTCAGGGCTGATGAGTATTTCGGCCTGAGGCAAAAGAGCAAGTCTGTGCCAAGAGACCAGCCCTGAAAGGGCATGTCTCTGTCAGGAGGTCAGTGGATGCTCTGGTGGGGGTGAGAGAGTGTCTTGAATAGGATTTAAAAGGGCACCTCTCTGCCAGGAGACCAGTGGATGCACTGGCACAAGAGAATTCCTCTACTTGTGTATTGTTCTTCTGGAACTCTGTCTCTGTTTTGAATTTTGCTCTGTGTCTGCTCTGAAAAGAAATTGATGTTTCCCAGAGAAAGTTAAAACTTCACACTGTGTAGAAAAGTGAACAGGGAAAGTATAAGACATGGAAATGCAATCTTAATGGATATCGGAAAGACGAGGATTTTCCTTCACACTGTATTTTTCTCCCTACCTGATTCCTCCAGAATTTGGCACTCTGAAGGAGTGAGTGATGACATAAGGTTTATTTGCATAAAAATAATAAGACCAGTCCTTAATGGTGGTTTTGTTAACCAAGATTTTGACTGATACATCATGCCTGGAGGAGGCATGTCTGGTGACCCAGAAAGCCCTAAGGAACTGAGATTAAGTTGTGAAGCTCGTGACAGCCCACAGAAAAGGGCCTGGTGCCTTGGTTGGTTGCATCGTTTGTGGCAGTCTCTCTAGGGAAGGAGCGCAAGTTGCTTTCCTGAAAGACGGCTAAAAAAGAACTTGAAGGCACAATGGAAGCCTCAAAGATTTGAATGAAACAACTGATACAGGTGAAGGGAGATGGCAGATGTGTGGCTCAGCTTCTGTGCCCTGAAGGGCACACTAAAATGTTTTCCTGTGTGAGTTCCAGGACAGTGGACTTAAAGATCATGTACGACCCATGGCTGCTGTTGGTTATGCAAATGAACAGGAAAAATTAAAACTGGACTCAATGTAGTCCACTTAATGACAATGAGGGTGATTGTAAGGAGAAAAATCAAGATTCAAAGAAAATCACAATGCTCAGTGTTGGACATTGGATGAGTGTAGCTGTCTTGAGAGTTTGTTTTCATTAGGAAGTTAAAATTGAGTGTGTAACATCACCAAAGATGCACAATATACAGGCATGAAGGACCTATTAATTTGCCACTGCTAAATGTCATTTTAGCAGAGGCCTTGCAACTGGATGTCTCCCCAAAAGGCAGTCTCACAAACTCGGAGACTGGTTTGTGGGTTGTTGTATGATTTAACACATGTGTTCTTCCTTCGGTTTTCATAGGGTATAAGCCTATGACCTTATTACCTGAGTGACTGGTTGCAATATAGACCTCACTTAAGGAGCCCATCTTTATCATTGCCCCTTGAGACTCAAAGGTTTGGCTGAACTAAGTGATTGAGTTGGTGAAGGGTTGGGGCGGTCTGTGGGCTTCACTTAAAATGGATTTTCCTTCTTTGCCCTACTGGCTTGGGCAGAAAGGGCCCAGGAATCTGAAAGTGGGGGAATCCTAAAATATTCCCCTCAGCCCAAGCTCAGTGTAGTGGGGGAAAGGGCTTTGGACAGGTGTAGCACGCCTTGTACATCTTCCTGCAGATAAGCCTTTTTTTCTTAATGTGGGAACTTTGAAAAATTGATCCCTGCCTTTGTCATTTAGTAGTTATGCTTTAATTGTGCCTTCTAACCCTCTTGCCAAATCTGTCACCTCCAGAGTATGACAAGGATGCCAACTGTCCAGTATTGTCAGCCTTTTGACATCAAGCCAGTCGCTCCCCGGGGACAGCCAACTGACCTGAACTCTGCAAGGCCCTTCCCCTATGGGAAGGCCACCCTCTACACCCTCCCCCTCTTTAGGGGGCCCTGGACCCAAGGGTAGGTAGAACAACAGCCATGTCCAGCAGGAAGCAGCTACAAGAAGATAATGAGACTTTAGCCCATTATTCTTTATAAGATTATAAAGGGTTTTATCTGAAAAGGGAGAATTATAATGGTGTGCTGAGCTGAAAGTCTCCCAGAACACTATCACTTGAGCAATGAGGGAAGCGGAGCAGGGACACTGAGAGCTGCTTTGCGTTTCTGAAGTCCTTGGTCAGTGTTTCAATAACGAGAAAAAGCTGTGCCTGTGCACACAGCCAGGGTGATGGATGTGCTTCTAACCCGTGATGCGTTGTAGCTGGAGGGCCTTCCTGGGCCTGCAAGAGCAGCCTGGAGGTGGCTCCTATGTCATGGTGCCATGCTTTCCCGGACTAACAATAGCAGCCAAGAGAGGCAGAAGAAACCAGACTTCTGGCAGATGTAACCCAGTGTGGGAGGAGTTGGAAATGGGGTTACAGAGGAAGATCTATGTGGGGATTTAAACACAGTGTGGCAACCATGCTGGGGCTTAACCACATGGTTTGGGAATGGAGGGGGGCTCTCTTGACCATGTGGCTTAGAAAGCAGGAAAGCAGCTGTGTGGAGCTCTCTCTCTCGGACACCTGGGTTGAAAGAATGCAGAAGGACTCTCCCTGGCCCACCATGAGGAAGTGCCACATGGTTTTGGATTAAGAACAGGAACCTAGCCCAGCTATGGACTTCTGTTCTCTCTTCCTGAGATATAGTACTCCTGACTGGCCTGATTTGGCAAGGAGAGGCAGGACTCTGTGTGTGTGTGTGGCGGGGGGGGCAGTTTGAAAGGGACTTTGGGATTTAATGGTGACATTCTGCCATTATTTTGAATCTGTGTAATTTTTGAATAAATAGTTCCTTTCCTTTTTACCAAATTCTGACATTGAGAGACACAACTCTTACAGGCAGCTGGCAAAAAGAACTGTAGAGTAACAAGAGTCCCGGGAGGGGGGCAGTTTCTGAAACAGTATTGGCTGTGACCACTGACCACCAACCTGAACCCACTGTGGAGGATCAGCTGTGCAGGGGCAGGGTGGTGGTGCTCCAACATGGTCTATAGTTGTCCACTGGGAAGGCTGGTCCTGGGATTTCCTGGGTGGTGCAGGCCAAGTTCAGCTCCCACCTATGTTTTGTCCGGGACATCCTGCCTGAGCTGTAAAGCATTTTGAGATGGCTGCTACTTGTGCTGGGCTTGGAGATTCCCAGGGAAACCAAGCCATGACTCTAATCTGGTTGCCCTAGGGCTCACTAAACCCAGCTATTGCTTGTTTGATAGGATTAGAAGCTAAAACCAGCTATTATTAGGGACACTTCAATCCCTCCCTATATACACCACAGGTGTCTTTCAAGATGCCACCATGGTGCTGGAGCTCATAGGGAGTGAGTCTGAGCAGGTGAGTCCATATGTGGGTTCCCCAAGAAGAGCTGCTTAGGACTCCAGCAACCTCCTTCACAGACTAAATCCCCATTGGTTTTCGCAGCCAGAAGTGGTAGGGACTTATTTTCTTGGTGCTGGAATCCTGGGCTGGGCGGCCTGGTATGGGTCTGGGACGCCTTGCTCCTGAGGTCTCCCTCCCAAATTTTTATCCACATGGATGTTGGCCAGCCTGTTCTACATCATACTCCTACCAGTCTGGATGGATGTGGTTTCTTCCATTCTGTAGTCGTTAAACTTCTTTTCAGCTCCACTTCATATTTGTCAGGTGTCCATTAAGCTCAAATTTCTGATGTTCCTGAGTAATGGTTGTTCTATAGTCTAGTTGCAATTTTGATGTGGTTGTACAAGGAGGTAAGTTATGTCTGCCTATGTCGCCATCTTGACTGAAAGCCAGTCCCTAGGATTCTTATACAAACATGCTCTTTACCTACAAGCCACCTACTGGCCCGAGACAGCATTTACAGAAAGAATGTCAAGAGAATGTTGGGGTGGGTTACATTTCCCTACTGTGAAAGTTCCTGTGAATCAGGAATTTAGGAATGGTTTAACTGGGAGATTCTAGTCTGGGGTGGCTTGTGAATCTGCAGTCAAGATACCAAGGGTGCAGTCGTTTGCAAGCTTGACTTGGCCTGGGGATCCCTTCCTGATGGCTTACTCAAACCACAGGCAAGTCCGTGCTGTTTCTTGCCACATCAATCTACCAGCAGGGATGCTAGATAAAGTGGCTGACTCCCCACTGAGTGAGCTAACCAAGAGGGGAAGGTGGATGTAGCAAATTTTCCAGCCTCATCCACATTCTATTGGTCACGCAGACCAATCCCAATATAATCTGTGAGGAAACAACACATAGGGAATAAATATCAGAAGCTGAGTCTCATTGGGTGCCATCTCGAAGCAATGCAGAATTTACAGGAAAATGTTCTAGTTAGAAACTCAACTGTGAAACAAATTCCCACAGGCGGTGAGGGAAAAACCTCCATGATGTATAAATGATTTGAAATAATCAGTGAAAAAATACTTTGATCTTCTCTTCTAAAATTATCCTTACATTTGCCTTGGGGAAGAAGGCTGAGAAGTATACAAACAACTTCATGAAAAATAGAGTATTGTTGATATGTAAACTTAAATATTGAAATAGATCTAAACGCTTAAAATCATTTGCTCAATATCCAGTGTCTGTGACCTTGATACAGCAATGTATCAACTGTCTATTTACAGAATTAATCTCGCAAAAGTGGGCATAGCTACTAAAGAGACATTTCAACACATTTTTCAAAACTGCATTGTTTGCATGGGAATTTAGCCAATATTTGAAAATCCCCTTGGCTCTAAATTTATCGTTATGCAAGCGTAATTGAAAGGAAAAGTAGGAGGTCAGCTAACCTTTTCTCTAAGCAGAACTGTTAGGGTAGTATTCAAAATAAATGAATAATCATTTGGATTTCTGTTCCAAATCTTGCCTTTTTTTTTTCTGGTAGTAACAGCGACCTATGGCAATACCCTCAGGCTAATGTTGTTCTTGCATTATAACAAGTATATTTACTTAGCTTTTTCAGAAGCATTAAGTAAAAGCAAGTAATGCATGGGACTGAGGACCAAAATATGGTTAATTAAAGAAGAACTCTTATGCTCCATTTTATCTACAGGCTTATGATCTGATTTTAGTACTGTTCCTTTTTAGAAAGAATAAAAATAATAAAGGACAACGGTTAGCATGAGTCAGAAGATGCACATTTAACAGTGATTTATGCAGTACTTAATTTTTCCTAATATTGCGCTGGGCACTGTGGAGGAAATGTATGAAATAATATGGGATCCTTGACCTCCAGGAGCTCAGCCTGGAGGGTACTGATGTCTGTTGGAGTTTAGAGATGTTAATTCCTCACCCCTCTTGCTCTCTAAGTTCCCCATGGCAGATCCAGGCAATAATAAAAGTCAGAAGAGAATGAAAATATTAACTTTATTTATGGCCACCCAAAATGCAGATTTCTCAGTAAGTGTGGATGAGAGGACAGCCCTGGATAACCAAAGTGAGCTGGACCCCATCTACTGAATTTCTACTTCCGCATCTCTGACCCCACCTCCTCCAATAATTCACCACTGACTGCCAGCTGTTAGACTAAATCTGACAAAACAGATGCTTATCCAATACAAGAGCAAAGACTGTTTATCCTTAGGGATTAATATGCATTTTACCTCCCTATCTGAATGTCTCAAGATAAACCTAGTGCTACACAGCAGCTTCTCCTTCTGTGACAGGTTCTTATTTACCTTAAATAGACCTGGAATGCATCAGCTATCTGATCTGATACCTAGTCTCCTTCATCAGCATGCCTCAGCCTCCGAGCACTGCTGGTGGTGCACCACTGGTGATTTTGCAGTCGCTAAAGTTCACAACCAAACTTTCAAACAAATGAGTCAGAAGATTTTGGGGGGAGCCCAACACCTCATTCAATATGAGTTCATTAATTTATATCTAGTTACAGAGAAAAAGGAAACAAATTATAACACAAGAGCTCCAGAGAAACCTTTAGAGTGTGTATCGAGCAGTTGCTTTGAAACATAGGAACCATGAAATGGGAATGAATTAAATTGATACCATTTCATTTTACTAATGAGCAAATATTTAAACAACTTTATTTGCCATCTGGATGGCTGCCAAAATGCAAGCTCCTCCAATAAAGAGATGCCATCCCCTTGGTTATTAAAGTTGTATTTTTTTTTTCACATACCTGCTGTCTTGCATGTTTTTGATGAGAAGTATAAATGCATTAAAATAAGTAGGTTAGAGGTCAAACGACCTTAAAATATTTTGGGTTACCGAATGGGCATAAGAATTAATTAGATCAACATATAATGATTGAAACCCACATTCATATGAGGAAGGAAGCTGACATAGCAAAAAGGAAGCTGAAATGTTCTTTTTTTTTTATTGTTGTCAATTAGAGTGTGTATTAACTGTGTCCATGGGTCCTTTATACCTGTTCCTTGACTTGACCCTTCCCCTTCTTTCTCCCATTATCCCTCTCCCCCATTCTAATAGCATTAAGAACATTATTATGCAATAACAGTTTCTAATAGTACAGAGAACTAACGGACTGAGGTAAGAATACCCACACTTCTAGCAAGAGTCTCTTTGCTTCTAATTTTAGCATTGCCAAAATTTAACCAAAACACAGAATTGGTTATAAATACACACACTTGCCTACACACAGATACAAGCACACACACACAGACACACACTTGGATTTGTTGTTTTTAGAAATCAGTTGTCTCTCATTCCATAGTCTGTGATCAACACCTATGGAAAGAATAGATGACATGCATACTTAGCACTTCTGAAAAATAACCAAAGGTATCAAAGGTTAAGAAAGAGGTATTACAATAATGTCAGGCTTTTGATGCCAGCGGTTAAACAATTTTCTGTCAGTTGTACTAGTCACTAGGAAAAGCAGACACATCATGGTTCTCTGTTAACACTGGCTCAATATTATTGCTCTGCTATTTCAACAGCACACTGCAGGCCTTTGGTGCCAGCAGGCTGTCCTCAAGGACTTGCTGATGTGTAGCAAAAATATTTTAGTGTGAAAAAATTACTCCTTAGTGCACATATTTGCAAACTGCTGAATTTCTAGATGATTCTATGTTCAAGGACTATTTTTGATCTTGTAGATCTGGTGCCTAAATGCCTCTATAAAGAATTAACACTTGTTTTTCCTTCTTTCTGTTTTTTTTTTTTTTTTTTCTTTTTTACTCACATCATGACAAACCTTGTAGAAACAGAAAGCTGCTGGGGTAGCAAGTTTTTATTTTGCTTAGTAATTTGTTATTTTGAACCCAAGACTCCCAGTTTCGTGCTTACGAAATAGTAAAAAGCAGTCAAGTGAAATGCAGATCAATATGAAACTCAAATACTCTACTTAATGTTTTTAACTTAGTACACTCAATTACCAAAAGAATGTAAAGCGCAGTTTTAACACTGCTGTTAATTATGCTTTTCTTGCCAGAAACAGTTTTGCCATTACCTGGAAGTTGTAAAGAATTGTTTTATTTTATCCGGAAACTTCTGTGTAATTTAATTACTATTTATTTCTGTTTTATCTTCATCTACTTTAAGTTAACCAAATCTAGCAACCAAGCAAATTCTTTTCTTAATATTTCTGTTGAAATGTACACTAAATTGAAGTTCATTTAGTTTCCAATTTAAAGTTTAAAAGACTGAAATTATTTTTCATTTATAATTTATATAGATTAATTTTTTTGTTTTGTGATCTCTATTACCAGGAATATGCTTTTGCATATCTAATTATATATATTTATGCTAATAAATTTTACATACATAATAAACCAGAATATAAGTACATTTATAAAAGTGAAATTAATATAATAAATAATTATGACTATTATGTAATTTGTGTTTACACTCTAACCATGCGTTATAAAATTTTCTACTATTCATGGGTGAGGTGTACTGAAAATATTGAGAAGACAGTCTTGAGAATATAAACAAGAAATGTTTGCTTTTTGTGTGTGAAATTCAGTATCTTATGAGAGAATACACATTTAAACAAATAGTCACAATAAAAATACTAAGTATTACGAGTATTTTTTTTATAAAATTAATTTATTTTGTTCTATTATCAGGCACTTAAGACCTATTCACAATATAATCTTTTGATGCCTCTGAATCACAGGCTCAAAAAAATCAAGAGTCTGATTAATTCGTTTTTGTTACTATACTTTTCTAGCACATTAGGTGCAGCATTAATTGCCTAATTCTTCACCATTTTCACCACTACTATTTTCATATAGAAGGCCAGAGTATCACTTTTCTCACCAAAGTCGTTGAAGTTTGAGACCCTAAAGTAGTAGTGCTTTTAGTAAATCACATAAACCCCCATGTTGACTGTCTAAACTACATTCAATTGGATTTCTAGCCCAAATACTCAATTACAATTGGATAACTGACAAATCTCTATTTTACTTTTCAAAATGAGAACACTTGCTGTTCTTCAAACACTAAAGCAGTAACTTTAACTGGTGTACCACAGGAATTTTTAGAACATGCAATACCTGACTGCTTAGTCAGGAGCAATGACTGGTTTTCCTTTAGAGTGTCCAATAAAAAAATGGCAACAGTCAACAGAACAATAGTCGTCCATTGTGAATGCCCTGCCTTGAACCGTAAGTGTATAGGCTACACGACAGTTGCCTCTTACTGGTCACGTCACATAGCAAGGCTGCATCTGATTAGTTAATTATTTTTTTCTTTTTTTTAAAGATTTTATTTATTTATTTTTAGAGAGAGGAGAAAGGAGGGAGACAGAGAGGGAGAGAAACAGCAATGTGTGGTTGCCTCTCACATGGCCCTCACTGGGGACCTGGCCCGCAACCCAGGCATGTGCCCTGACTGGGAATTGAACCGGCACCATCTGGTTCCCAGCCCGCGCTCAATCCACTGAGCTATACCAGCCAGGCCAAGGTTAGTTAATTCTTGGTAACAGAAAGCCTTATTGTATTGTACAAGTCTTGGCACCTGATTTTTTCAAAAGTCACTTTGGAGCAAAAAGGGTAGGTAATTACTATTATTATTATTATTATTATTATTATTATTATTATTATTACTATTTGTTCTGTAAATTGATCAAAATTATACCTATTTTTTCAGATCAGCAAAATATTTTTGATGCTCCTCAGAATTTTAATGATTAGCCTATGTGCACCATGAGATGAAAAAGGTTAAAAGTTGCTGCGTTAAAGTGACATTACTGACCTGCCATCTGCCTTGTGAATTCTTCCTAGTGGTGAGAAAATGGTTTGCACTGATCCATATACACCTGACCTCTTTAATGAGAAAGAGCATGCAGTTTGGAGACAGCTGGACAAAGTTAGGGCCGTGCTCTGTGGTTATGGTGCAGGGCACAGTTAACTGATCCACAGGGGGACTACACCTTGGCCTCATCAGTGACATAGTGTAATTAGTTGAACTCGGTAGTCACAAACAGCTCTGTTGAAAACCAACATTATATATATTCAGCCATCCACTGTAAATGCACCTTTTCTTAAGTGTGTCTCTAGAGTTTCTTTAAATCAAGATTTGTTCTTTTGTTCTTTCTTATTTTCAGTGTGAGGTCTCGCTGCTGTTGTTTTTTTCTCTCCTCTATTTTACTTTAGTAATGTTTTTCTCCTTCATCTTGCTTTACGATGCCCATACCCCTCTGGGTCCCTGCTTACTCCAACCACTCACATTATGTAGAATGGGTCTTGTAAATCACTGAGTGGGGGATGAGGAGAGAAATAGACTTTGAAGTGGAACTTTTCTTATTAAAGAACGTTAATACAATTATCTCACAAAATTAATTTGGTCTTTCAGGTATTATGAAAGTGGGGTGGTTGTGGTGACAAACACCAAAGATTTTCTACTGTCACATAACCTCTTTCAGTTTTAGGCTTGTGGACATTTAGAGTTGGGAAAATCCTCAGGGTCCATGTAGCCCACTGAAATCCAAAGAGACTACATAATTTTTCAACATTAAAAAATCTGGTTAATAACAGAGATGAGTTTTACATTATTGAAGCTATAAGCTAAGCCACTGTAACAGACATTAAAACAGAGTTGAGTTCATTTTTCTATTATTAAAATAACTAAGAAAACAATGAATATTATTGGACAGGTAGTAGTCTCTGATATAGTAGAATTCAAATTATGTATTACGAAGTAAGGAGTGTTTATACAACAATAGCCTTACAATTTGAATAGCATGCTATGGTTAAAACTATTATTATATACTATTATTAAAATTTCACATCAGAATAATATCTTTATGGTCACTGTACATGGCTTTTGTTCATATCTTTCGTAGTCTCTTCATACTATTCTTTATGTTAGAAAAAGTGAAAAAATTAATGTATACATAGTATACACACTATGTTAAAGATATGGTAAATATTTAAGAGTCCAATGTTTGGACATAATTAAGAAAATTACATAGTGGTAAAGATTCATTGACATGAGTCTAAACTTTTACTGAATCAAATTACTGTATTATTACATTTAAACCCATGTAAATTAATTTTGATACTTATTTTTAAATTAATTTATACCACTGAATAGTATTTAAAAGAAATTTATATGTCTCACTGGCCTAGGTATAGTGCCTGAAATATATGAAACAATTTAGTTGTCTAAATAAATTTTTGCATTAATATTGAATAAACAAATGAGTGAGTGAGTAAATCAATATTTTCCCTAAGAACAATTTTATGTCAAAACTAAAGTGATCCATTCAGAGTAAATATTTTCATGGTGTTTGTTAAATTAAATGTATAAGTTCTGCCTGATATGGTTACCTATATAGCCTTTTGTCTTTTAGATTATTATAAATAATTCTCAGCCTGACTTTGCATTAAGAATTTGGTAAAGGATTGTTATCAAAGATAAAAAAAAAAAAAAAAAAACTCTTACATTTCAACAAAAATAAAATAACCCACTGTAAAATGGGCCCAAGACTTTAATAGCTACCTCACCAAATAAGATATATAAATGGCAATTAAGAATATGAAAAAATGCTTCACATATGACATCAGAGAACTTCTAGTTAAAACAATGAGCTGCTACTACATGTCTATTACAATATCCAAAATCTAGAACTGACAACACCAAATTCTGTTGAGCACGTGGAGCAAAAAGAAATCTCATTTATAGCTAGTGGCATTGAAAAATGGCACAGCTACTTTGGAAGACAGTTTGATGGTTTTTTGAATACTAAATATACTTTTACCATATGAGCCAGCAATTATACTCCTTGGTATTTATGCCACAGAGCTGAAAACATGCCCACACATGGATATTTATAGTACTTTTACTCATAATTGCCAAAACTTGGAAGCAATCCAGACGGTTTTCATTAGATGAATCGGTCAATAAACCGTGGCACATTCAGACTATGAAATGGTGTTCAGAGCTAACTATAAATGAGCTATCAAGCCGTGAAAATACATGGGAGAAGCTTAAATGCATGTTATTAAGTGAAAGGAGCTAATCTGAAAAGTCTACCTACTTTATAATTCCAACTATATGACATTCTGTGAAATGCAAAACTATGGAGACACTGAAAAGATCAGTGGTTATGAGAAGTTGGGTGGAGATAGTGATGAACAGGTAGAGCACAGAAGATTTTTAGACATTAAAAATACTCTGCATGATAGTATAATGTTGAGTACATGTTATTAAACATTCATCCAAACCCCACCCCTCAAAAAAAAATTGGTAATCAGAATATGTATGAATGTCCAAAGACTTGCTGGTCTTTTTTTTGCTCAGCTACTTAGATGCACCCATTTTTCATATCAGAACATTATAGAATGAGTCATATAAATGTTCTTCTATACATGTGGATAAAATATCCTGACATTTGCTCTCTCGACACCCAGGAAGGAGTATTGAGTATCAGTAGACTCCAGGAACGTTTTTGTCCTCTGGCTCACTACTTATATAACATGCTGTAATACATTTGCTCGCCTCCCAAAGCCATTTCCTACTTTTTCCTTTTTATTTGTTGAGCCTCCTGTCATCTGTCTTCCTGGCTTATAAAAACATACCCCAAAGATTTCCCAATGAAATGCTGTGGGAGTTTTTTTTTAAGAAGTTCTCAGTTTCTTTCTTAGTTTTTAGGTGGGAGGTGAAAGAAAGAAAGAAAAGACTGCTGGAGACAATGGGATGTACTGTACTGCTGGCCTGACTACAAAGACTAGGACTATCTCTTTGTTTCCTTCTCTGTTTGACAAACTTGGCCTAGAGCCAGGGTGCGATTCTTTCGCTTCATCCCTGCAGCCAGGCCTCAGGCCAGCTGACTAGCTGGCACCACACCCTTAGGAACGAGGAATTCTTCTCTTTATAGGGGTTAGCCGTTATTGCCCAGGCATGTCATTCAGTATGATCGTTTCTCTGTTTCCTAAAAATACAATCCACTTTTAGAAGAACTGTCTCTATTCTTTTCAAACTATTGACAACCGTAGGACATTATAAGTGGATGAAATACAAAAATGTTTTTGTGAAAGTACATGCTATATAATCTAGTGTGAACACTAAGGGTACATTAAAATGTGTAACAGATGATTTGGTAAAGGGGGGCAATGGGGACATCTGTAATAGTGTCAGCAATAACAATAAAGTTAATATATATGCATACGCTTCTATATATAAAACAGATGATTTTATTGTAAGATTTCTAAGTGTAATAACTTACTTCTTGTCTTACAAATTCAATTTTAAGAGCATTTCCAAGGTCTGGTTGTAATAAAGTACCTCTTCACTAGTGCTTGTTTCCATTAGCTACAATAAACTGGTGACATCAGTATTTCTCTGTTTCTTGAGTTTATATTGTAAAGCAAATTTAGAACGATAGGGTTACTTTACTTTCTATTTTTTTTAATTGGCTGCAAATGTCAAGCATCTAATTGAAGAATAAGCTACAAAGTTTAACATTTCTATCAATCTGTTCCTTGACATTACTGAAAGCATACAAATGAAAATTACTTTTGTTAAGAAGGCATGCATAACTGCATTAGCATTTTTCTGTATGAACCAATTTTTCATGGCTCTATGAAATTTCTATATAAAATTTCTCTGCAGCCAAATCAGCCAAAATATAATCAATTTTCATAAATTAAAGAATATATATGTTCAAAAAGTGCAAAATTAGTAAAACTCATTTTTTGAAATTGAAAAGATAAAGAAAAAGAAAAAAGGAAGGCCCAGGATACCAGTGGAGAAAAGAAAAGACTTTAGTAAAAGACAGGACACTTTCCTTGAATATTTGGAAAGCTGTTCTGTGGAGGGGTCTTTTATTTTGAAGGATAAAGGAGTAGACACAGAAGTATTAGATAACAATCACAGGGACATTGGTTACATTTTATTATGCGAGCTTTCAATAGGGGTTAGTGAGCAGGCACTCAGCTGCCTTCTGAGGTTGGAAGGCTCCTGACAGGGACAGTACCTGATAGTCTTTTTTTTTTTTTTTTTTTTTTTTTTAATTTTATTTTATTTTTTTACTATCGTTCAAGTACAATTGTCTCCATTTTCCTACCACCACTTTTCCCTACCTAAGACTTACAGAATGCCATCCTATTGAGGTTTATACACAGCAAGGCCAATTATGCCAAGAAACAAAACAAAACAAAACAAAACAAAACAGTGACCACAGAAGAAGTTTGATTTACCATTCATTCCCAACCACCTCTGCTGTATATGAAATTCTCTTCCTGTTTGGCCTGAAATCCTCCTATGTAGTTATAACTTAAACAAAAGAAGAAGAAGAAGAAGAAGAAGAAGAAGAAGAAGAAGAAGAAGAAGAAATTAAAATATAACCACCATAGATATCTCCTTCTAAATCTACCCCATTATCACGTTAGAATGTAGAAGATTATCAGAACTAGTGGCACAGATAAAAGTGATTTTCAGAGCGGATACTGACCACTATGAATAAGACAGTAAAACCCAAGGACGAAAATACAGCCGTGGGAAAGATGCTGCTGGCAGAAAGGGTGGGAGATTGGCTTACAGAAAAACAGTTCCCCTTTGCAGGTGTTGCCCAGGGCATTGAGAGTCCTTGTTCACTTATATCCACATGAACTCACTCTTTTATCAAATGCATATTGAACACTTATTATGTGTAAGACATCCTTCCAGGCTCTGAGAAATGTGCAATGAACATGATAGACAAAGCCGCCCACATGTCTGCTAAGCAATTCCTACAAATTAAAACAAAACAATGAGGTGTTATTCAGAATTGAAAATATCTCATCAAACTCTTACAAAAGTTAAGAGATAAAAAATAAAATTATATACACATTTAAAGTGATCCACCTTGCTTTACCAAGAAATGGTCCTGGAAAAGTAGATGAACAATTCTATATTGCTTGTTCTATTGATCGAACTAAATTTATTGTGGATACTTTTATCTCAGAAAAAAGTATCTAGAACGTACTCATCAATTTTATTTTATTTTTTAAGACTTTTTTTTTAAGATTTTATTTATTTATTTTTAGAGAGAGGAGAAGGGAGGGAAACAGAGAGGGAGAGAAACAGCAATGTATGGTTGCCTCTCACATGGCCCCCACTGGGGACCTGGCCCGCAACCCAGGCATGTGCCCTGACTAGGAATCAAACCGGGACCGTCTGGTTCCCAGCCCGTGCTCAATCCACTGAGCTACACCAGCCATGGCAGTACTCATCAATTTTAATTCTGTGACAACTCTTATTTATATTTCTGTACTTTTTGAATAGGTAATTTCCTCAAAAATTTAGTAAATTAAAAAAACAGTGTCACGTATATACAGTAAAAAGTATCCCTCTCAGCTATGTCTCTTATCCACCCACTTCCTTGCTACCTCTAAAGGTACAGGAACCATTATTATTAAACTTCTTTTGTGTTTATGCAAATGTAAAACAAACAAACAAACAAACAAACTTAGGGATCAATTTTAGAGTTTAGATACATTTATTATATAAAACTTTTATTTCAAAAAACAATAACATATCTCCTGAATCTTATAAATTATTTCTAGCTTTGCCTTCACATGTGTCATGGAAGGTTCAAAGGTTTTATTGGAAAGATGTTCTTTATGCAGTCTGATTGGTCACCTCCACAGGAGAGATTAATAATTGGGGCTCCTGGACCCTTGCGATTTTTATCTTTTGCCAAGTGATGTCTAAATTCAGGCCTCGGTAATTTGAAATGAAGTCAAACAGACAAACCACTTAACCTGAGATGAAAATTAACGGTTGAAAATGAATTAACTCCCTAAATATTTAATTACGTATAGGTATAAAAGTCATTGGTCAGGATCAAAGGTAATCTTTTGACACACTATTGCTCAGCAGGGTTTTGAATACTAAAATCTTTGATTTATTTTCATAAAATATGTATAAGGAACTATAATTTAAAATAAAATAACAATTAAATGATATCCCTAGTTTGTTCTGAAAAATAATTGAAACTTATGCTCTCTTTTCTACTTCAATATTGTTTTAGCATTGTTTGGTAGATGTTGAAATCCCACCAGCACAAACCTAAGAAAAAATATGAGCTTGTTAAAACTTTGAGAACTTTAGAAGTAATAAACTAACCAAAACAGACCAAATGTGTTGTCAACTATGAGGCAGGATAAATTTGCTTGTACATTTCCTGTGTCTGTTACTCTCATTTATGAAGATGAATTGGCAAAGGAATGGGGGAAATAGATTTATTACATGTTGTTCTCTGATCCTTCTTGTTTCATTATTTACCAGGTCTATGGCCCTTGACAAAAAAAAAAAAAAAAAAAAAAAAAAAAAAAAAAAAAAAAAAAAAAAAAAAAATATATATATATATATATATATATATATATATATATATATATGTATATATGTTTACTGAATTAGAGTTAGGTGGTTTGCTATTGTTCAAATTGAAGAGGCTCATAAGAAATTGCCCCTGAGAAATGCAGCAACGTGTTAGCTATAAAAGATGTTAATGAAACTATGATTCACTGGGTTATCTGTTGTTCTTCTAATAGGAATCATGGGGCAAAAGTGTCTGGATTTTTCCAGAGTAGTTGGGCTTCCTGTGAGACAGAACTTCATTTCTGTCTTATGGATTCTATAAATGTCTTGATTTGATTGGTTTTCCTCTTCCTGTTGGTTTCCAAGGAGCTTAAAGTCAACATCATGAGCAGCATTAATGATGTTTGACCTGCATTTTATGTGTTCACTAGCTCATGCTCCCGCCTGTATTTTCTCTTTGCTCTTCATTTTCCTTAATTATTTATGGGATATTAAGAGATTTAAGTTACTTCTTTTTGAAGTAATGGTATTTAAAACGGAATACTCAAGACCTCTATCTCCAATGGAAAAGCATTAACTGTGACTTATTGGTACTCTAATGTTTTCTAACAGTTTCTAACATTTTTAAAAGATTTTATTTATTATTCATTTTTAGAGAGGGGAAGGGAGAGAGAAAGAGAGGGAGAGAAACATTGATGCGTGAGAGAAACATCGATTAGTTACCTCTTACATGTGCCCCAAAGCAGGGTGGGAGCCTGCCCACAACCCAGACAGCTTTGGTCCCCAAAGAGGAACCAAACTGGCGACCCCTCACTTTATGGGACGATGCCCAACCAACTGAGTCACACCAGTCAGAACCAGTTTCTAACATTTTTACAGCCAAATGGAAAAAATAAAATAAAGTAAAAATAGGAAGCTAATGTGAAGACAGATGACAGTTTATTTGGGAACCTCATGCTTCCCCCTGTAAATAAAGTTGTGTGTGTGTGTGTGTGTGTGTGTGTGTGTGTGTGTGTGTGTGAGTATATGCAGGGCCTATGTGGCAGGTATAAGAGTTCCTCACATACCACTGCCATGCTAACAGAGCTTTGATTTTCTTCTCTTGATTTTATACTGTTATAGCATATATTTGTATATCCGAGAAGAAATTATTTGATCTCAGAGAAAGTAAGTTTAAAACTTGCTTAGGGAGTGGTGACTTTTCATTGCTCAGGAAAGAGATAAAGGAAAATTGGGTTAATGGTTTTTGTTCAAAAATAATTTCACAAACAGGAAAGTTACATGAGAAGATATCCTACTTGCATCCCTGCCTTAGAATGAGGTCTTGATATCTGGAGTTGCAGCAGCCTTCTTACAATCATGAGGCAACAAACTTCAGACTAAAAGGCCAATATTCTAAGAATCATAGAGTAAAAAAATGGAAAAATCCTGGTTTCTTTATGATACTACCAAATAGCTAAACCAACACTATCAACTTTTCACCTTCAAACTAATTGTTGTGTAAAAGAAAAGAACAATATATTTAATGGTACTTTTTGTTTTTAATGTTGCTTGTGACTGAATGGGCACCTGATGATATACTCTTGGAAAACAGTGGTTAGGAAATGTTTGTTAGCCTAGTTAGTTTTTTTTTTTTTTTTTTTTTAAGATTTTATTTATTTTTAGATATTTAGAAACATTTATCATTTACTTAATATTACATCAAAAATCCTGCCTATAGAATTTCACTTAAATCTTGAAACCACCTTACCAACCAAGTTACTTTATTATCCACATTTCACAAAGAAAGAAAACTGAGCTCTGGAGAAATTCAGTGCAGAAACTGAGAGTTACATAGCTGTCAAAGAAAGGGTTGGATAATGTCTTAGCATTGTTATGGATTCTGTATTTCTGGTAACCATATTATAGTGCCTCTTAGTAAATATGTTAGTATAGCAATGTATATTCTTTTATAGATCACATCTACATATTTGTCCAGTATATATTTGTATATTCATCTATGCCCCAAATTTTATTCTCTCACTTAATGTTTCCGAGATTTAGAACTAAAGTCAAATATTACACTTTGAGAATTAATGTAATACAAAATTTTACCATTGTACATATCAGCCAGACTGAAATGAAAATGGCTTTCAGAAACCATTTTCTATTCTGCTCTTCAATTAATGTTAATCACAGTGATTATGCTAATCTAGGTTGTATACAGTATACAAGAAATAACAAGGAAAACCATTTTAGACTAAACAGCCAAAACAAGATTCGCAGTAGATACAAATACTTGAATTGTAAATAATGTGATTCAGGTCATGTGCTGAATAAACAGCACACTTATTTAAATATCGAAGTGCGGGCAGAATGTTCTATTTAGAATGGCACACCATAGCATTTATCTCTTGATATTTATGCCTCCTCATTATTTCTGCCCTTTATGTACTTTCACATTATTCAGAAAGAATGTATTAATCTAAAACAAATGATAACAGTTTTGTCCCAACAGACATTCAGGTTGATTTCTACCACAATACTGTCTGACTCTCCATTATACAATATGACACAGGATGATTGTGAAGACCACACATATAACCTTCAAGGAGCGAAAAACATGACTCTCTACCAGTGCTTGGTAGTAAAATGGTAAAGGCAGCTGTGAGAAAAAATTGGAACTGGAGGAAAATGTTCTTCCTTATGTACACTTATCAAAATATAATACTCTCCCATGTTTAAAACTAATTGGAAAAAGTTAATAAAAGTTCTACAATAAAAAAATATGACTATGTACCTATGTATTACAGCTGATGGTATTCAATCTGTTTCACAACATTATCAACACTCATAAACCCACCCAGAGGAGACATAACATCTACCCAGTCCAGGAACTTCAGGCTGATTAAAAAGGAGTGATTCCTTGCACTGTAATGCAGAGGAAACAAAAGAACAAACAAACACATATCCATTTTTATTTAAAATTTTGATTTTTATACATTATGGACTTTTTGCGTTAACATTGATTTTTTTTTAAGATTTTATTTATTTATTTTTAGAGAGAGGGGAAGGGAGGGAGACAGAGAGGGAGAGAAAGAGCAATGTATGGTTGCCTCTCACATGGCCCTCACTGGGGACCTGGCCCGCAACCCAGGCATGTGCCCTGACTGGGAATCGAACCGGGACCCTCTGGTTCCCAGCCCTCGCTCAGTCCACTGAACTACACCAGCCAGGGCAACATTGATTTGTTTTACAATCTGCTTTTTAATAGGAATTATCTTTATTATTAAATGATTTCATTCCCTTAATTTTTGTGCCTGCAGTATGCACCCTACTCACTTTAACTTATTCCAGTCCTGTTCTCTATAAATCTATCCAAATTTTACATGCCAAGATTTATAGAAAAGTCCAAACATGCCCAATGGACGTTCTCCATAGAGCTGATGTTTGAGGAAACACTATGGTATGTCCTTTGAAGAGCTGCGAGAAGAAGAAGAGGCAGAAGGAGAAGGAGAAGAAGAAATTAACAAGCAATTACCTGGATTAAAGGTTTTCTTAAAAAATGGAATAGTACTATAAAATAGTTTTTAAAATGGTATAGTATTAAGAGGGGGGAAATAAGTGACCTATTTTCAAGAGCTTAGAAAGAGCATGTAGGTGAAAGTGTAAAGCTCATTCACACTTCATCTTTTGCAATAAGCTAAGACATTTTTTAAAGTAAGGCAGATTTGGCTACTAGAAAGTGAAAATTTAAGCAAATGTATTATAAATATCACAGCCAAATATGTGTTGTTTATTTTTAAAGTGGTCATCGTATTTATTTATTAATTTCAGTGAAGTTCCCATCAGCATTTTGAAATGAATTCCTGCGCCTTGCTCTTTGAGTTAGATTGTGAGCCATAGGAGTGAAGTTGTCTGGTTAATTTAGAGGCACGACACATTTTGTCTTAAAATAATTTTCTAATTTAAGTGCTTAGCACTTACACAAGATGAATTTTGACTATTACTAGAAACCAAGTCTACTCACTAAGAATGGCCACATGCCAAGATTAATTGAATTTAAATGAGTTGAGCAAGCTTCAAAGGGTATTTCAAAAGAAGAAATTAGAAAATATCTGAATATATATGAATTTTGAAATAAGAGAACATGTGCCAACTTTTAAGAAACTAGTTCACACTTGTCTATAAATGCCCAAATAGGTTGCCAAAAACTAAGTTGAATTATTTTATCTTCATACCTTATACATTATTTGCCATTTATATCCTCCAACCATTTATAGATTGGTAGTCATTAGTTATGCTGGTTTTCAACAGTAAAATCATAGAGTGAAGGAAAAGCTAGTTTTTCCTTCACTCTATGGTTTTAATATAGATAGATATATAGATTTATATATGTTTGTATAAATGTAGATTCATCCACTGTAAGAAATGAACCACTCTGGAGTGATGCTCGATAGTGGGAGAGCCTAGGAATGCATGAGGGCAAGAGGTAAATGCAAGATTTCTGTACTTTTCCCTTGACTTTACTATGAAGCTAAAGGTGCTCTAACAAAAGTCCTAATTTTAAAAAATTACATGAATGTATAACATATACAATAAAAGGGAAAAAAAGGAAAAGCCCTCTTGCTCTACCATTTCTTACTTGAGTAGCTCAATTACATAGCATTATCATCTAAAAAATAAAGGTGAAACAGTGTAAGCATCAAATAAAATTATATGTGCGTGTTTTGTATATGTTATATGTAATATACATTAAAGTGTATTTGTAGGGATTCTAATAGCTATTTTCATGTCAAAGAAACAAACGCAATATGTTAATTTGAATTATTAAATATATATAAACGGTATTAAAAGTTCTCTGTAAGTAATTCATTGTAGCATAATAAAACACACATATCCAATTTGTATCTGAAACCAATTCATTAGCTATATGAAATTTATGTAGATAGCATATAATTCCAGGCACACTAAATAACATCAAATGACATAATGGAGTAAGGAAATCAAGCAAGATGATCATTTTATCAAATTATTTTTCATTGTGTTTTTATTCATTTTTCTCACTTTCTTCCTTTTCACACATAATTTTGTGCAATATTTTATGAAGCTCAATCTAGAACTGAGGATTTGCGATGTATTAGGAATTGTTGATTGTTTTAATGGTAAAGCCCTGTGCCTCTGAAAGAACCAGATTGGACTACTGCACAATTGTGGCAGCATTGCTTACCAGTTACATTTAACAATAAAGGACATAGCACATTTATTCAAGTCTCAGGAACACTGCCAGCTTATCAGTCCAGCAATTGTCAGTTCCCTACTAACCACACACTCACTCATGTGGGTGCCTTAGGAGAAGAAGGTGTTGATGACAGAGTCTCTGTTTGCTCTTAGTATTTCTGGTGTGAGAGGAATCCTTTCTGACTGTCACTTACTCTCCTTTCTAATACCTGTAAATGCCTCTACTTTCAACTCTGCCCAGAATGGTTTCTATGATATGCCCAGATTGTGGCTCACCTGATTGGTGTCCGGAAGCGAACTCTGTACCTGAGGCTTTGAACCCTGATTCAGGCGGATGATTCAAACTGAGCCAATCAGTCTTTGGGATTTAGAACTGAAAATAGGAAATGCCAATCTCAGCTGGGGTTAGTCTCTTAACAGTAGATATGTAAAAGCATGTGAGGAGCCACATGGCTCCTTATGAACTGAGAAGCAGGGAAAATTGACCTGCAGGGAGAGAAGGAACCAGATGCCCAGGAAGAAGCAAAGAGGAGAGGGAGGCTTTGTGGGAGGAAGGGAGGAAGAGGAAGACTCTGGTTCTGAAAGTCTCTCAATTTCCTGTTGCATTCTTGCACTGCCTTCCTTGAGTTCCACTCCTCACCCCCCAAAAAAACAAAACAAAACCAACAAAAACAAACAAACAAACAAAAAACATATACCTACCTATGTCTATGTACTTAGAACAAATTCAAATTCTTCTTGGTGGTTTTATCTAGCTCTTTTGTATTTATCATTTGTAACAAAACATGTTCTAATTTATGTGAATAGCTTCTTTAAACACTCAGAAACATATGACTCACCCATACACCAACTCTCAGAAATACCCAGATATGTCTGAGACTAAGAGGCACATTCCATTCCAAAACCCCTGGGGAGCAGGGCACATTCTCAGACCAAATCTAGGTCAGAGATCAGGGCCAGGAGGTTTCTTGGGGTGGTAGATGTACCAGGTGATTTTTATAAGACTCAAGATTATTGGTCTGTTTATATGCATTTCCTGAAATTCTTTAGCCCTTCGGGATATGTCTAATATAATGAATCAAAACAATCCTTTGCTCCATGAACAGAATTGGGAGAATGTGTGTTTTTATTTTTGTTCTCTTATTAAATTCCAATCCTGAGTGAGCTAAGAAAAAAGCTTCGGATCAAAATTAAAAGCTGAATAGGTTTCATAAGAGAAAATCTATACAATAAAAAATTTGCTATTAGCTATTTTATCAATTGGAAATCTCACAATTGCTGCATTCCTGACATAGCTCAAGCATGCCTGGTCTCCAATGATCAGAGAGATCTACAGCAGTGTTAAGATCCTTTGAAGGATGCTGGACAAAAGGCAGAGTAAAAAGATGTCTGGTTGCTTAACCTAATTAGCTACATGAAGATGGGAAGATAAATTCCTTCAGGAAATGCCATGCATTCTAATGCAGAACTCTTCAAACAGTCAAAGGAAAGGGTAGGAGTCTTTACTACAGAGGTTGATTGGAAATGCAAGAACTCCTGTTTCTCCAATGGGGAAGGATGAGGAAATTTCCAAGGAAATTATTTCGAATCAGGGCAGAGGCCTAGTGAATCTGGCTCACCTGGAGGAGTCGCAGATTCTAGCTATTGGGTTAAAACAGGGGAAAGATTGCCTGGCCTTTATAGTGACTTCACCTCAGGAATGGCATAATCAAGGAGGACGGAATCATGTGGCTTCACCTAGGTGATGGTGGAGAGAAGATAGATTGGATTTCAAAGCCCAGTCATGGCTTCAAGTTACCCTCTGTGAGGGGATCAGTACTTGACAAACGTTTAAATCTCTCTGTTAATTTTGTTATTATGTATATTTTTCTCATGTGAAATATATCCAGTGGACGCTTTGAAGGAAAATGGTCTGTTTGCCTGTATTCAAGAGTTCATAGTGGGGGGTTAATAAGATAAGACCCAAGGAGTCTGCCTCCCACCAGGAGGAGAGTCAGCTGAGCAGTTAATGGTGGAAGCAGCTATGGAAAGGTGGGGGAGGGAAAGAGCAGGGTGAATCTCTACAACTGAAAGGCAAAAGTTTACAGTTTGTGGGAATCAAGAATCAACCACATTTACCAGAAATACCCATGTATAGTGAAGGAAACCAGACACGAAGCTGATGGAGATACGCTATTTATCAAGACTGAGTCTGCTTTGGGCTTTGGATCAAATCCATCACTCAAGTCTGTTGAGTAGAGTGACTCCTAGTTGAGTGACTTTGGGTTAGTTACTTAACCTCTTTGAGCCTCATTTTCCTCACTTACAAAAAGTTGACAAATAACACCAAAGTAACAGTAGTTGGAGAGTTTAATGACATAATTGATTAAAAAAACCTTTTCTCATAGTGTCTATGAAATAATATAAATCAATACAAAGTAGTAGTAGAGAAGCAGAAGATCAAATAATTATGTAGTTACCTCTGCAATGGAAAATTTGCAAAACTAACTCCTTTTTGGAAACAGATATATAATGAGTCAACATGGGACTAAACATGAGTGAGTCCAAGACATACAAAGATGAAAACAAATGATAAAACTTCAACTGAACTAGTTCAAAGTATCTAAGAACATATACGTAACAAAACAACAGCAACATTATTATCGGAGAAAAGCACTGAGACAGAAAATACACAAGATGACTCTGAATCATCTTTTAAAGCCAGAAAGCAAGAAAGTGGTAGGTGCGAGGGGGTGTGGAATTGATGAGGGCCTGGGGTTAAATGGAAGCAGGGATGGGGTAAAAAGCTTCCAGTCCACAAAGTTGTCACAATTTGAGTGACAAAATAGCTAAAGTAGTATTGGATTAGAATGGGAGGTATGAAATAAATAGCCATGAATCCATACTGAGATAAAGACATGCTTCAATAAATAAACAAATGCATGAATAAGGAAGGAAAGATAAATTTCCCATGCATATGATTACCAAATAATTTATGAAGCTACATCTCCAAGAGGGAAGAGCATAAGTACTTAGTACTTAAGTGTGGGCTGTGCTTAGCCACTTCCTTCCAAAGAGTACTGTATAGAAGAAAGAATAACTTCACAGTGGAGGAACCTGATAAGCACCACCTCAGCCTGGTGTTGGTTGTCCACATCAGCAACGACATCATGCGGATAGCAGGCATCCTAGAAATAATGTAATGCAAAAAATTCCCCTCTGTGATTTCCCTCCAAAAACCTGTAACTTCAGCCTCATCAAGAGATAATCATCAGGCAAATCTTAACTGATGGGAATTTTACAAACTCATGGAAAATTTACAAAGTGATGGAAAATTTAAACTCATCAAAAATAGGAAATGAGAAACTTTTGCTGCCAAAGAACCCTGAGGAAACTTTAGGACTAGACGGAGTATGGTTTCCTGCATGGGATCCTGAAGCAGAAATAAAGGACACTGGGTAAAAACAAAGGACATCTGAGTAAAGTATGAATTTCAGTTTCATAACAATGCATTAATATTGTTTCGTTAATCATGCCAAATCTATTATATTCATGTAATATGTTAATAATAGTGGGAACTGAGTGTGAGACAAAGGGACTCTCTGTACTCTCTTCACAATTGTTCTGTAAACCGAGACATATTCTAAAGCAGAAAGTTCATGTACCGATATTACAGAACAGTGAGATAGGCGTTGTCCCTCTACGTTACAACCTTCCTGAGAGCAAGAACACTGTTCTATGTACCCTCCGTCTCTGTGTATCAACATCTAGCATATCCTGCGGAACAAACCAGTATCTGGAAAAGTTGGTTGAATAAATGAATGGCTGCAGGAAAACATGTAATTATCAAGGTAGCGCTAAACTTGAAGAGATGTAATACGCCTGGGGGTCTCAGAAATTTTTTTTATAAAATGGTAACCAGTAATTTACAAGATTAATTGTTAGGTATGATGTATCCTTCAGAAAGAACAGAATACATGCAAAGCCGTGTACATACTTCATCTTCTCCCGTTTTCAAATGACATCATGGCACATTAATAGTTAACTCCCCGTCTCCTCTCAAACTTTTTACCTGCTGTTACTACAGCCCAGACATATGGTTCTCAATTCAATTTGTTCCTTTAATGGGCCATTTCCTTCTGGCTTCAAGATCTCAATCCATTATATCCCCACATCCTTGCATTCTTCTTCCCCCCTTTACCTGATCAATTCTCATTCCGTCATCTAACCACAGATTAACTGTCACTTTGATTTCCTGCCTCCTTGGGCCTGGCTAGAATTTTTTTTTAACTTTTTTACATCACCTTCTATTTTTGTTTTTCTGGCCCTATCTCTTATCGTCATCTCAAACACAGACACACATGTGTACTTTTAATGACTGCACAATGTACAAGAACAAGCGCTATATGAGTTTTGTTCACCTTTGTAGCTCCTGCATCTGGGACATGGTAGAACACAGTATATACTTGTTGTATGAGTTAGTGAATGAAAAAATACATGAATTCAATGCAAATGTAAAGTTTAAACATTTTTTTGAAAAAAATGATACAATGATAGACAAAGGAGAAGAACTCGACACCCTCGAGGCCCCTAATGCATCACTGTGCCCACCAGTGGCTTCCATAACTTGTGCTCCAGCCCTTCAGCGTAGCTTCAGCTCTTCCTGCCCCTCAGTCAGCTCCAGAACAACATGCTTTGCAATTGCCCCTAGTATTACCTGTCGATATACATAATTTATCAGTCTCTAAGTTGCATAATATAACAAAGTTATTACAGGGCACACGTGATCATCTTTTATGTGAACTGGGAATCCATACACACACACAAAAAAAATAAAAGTGAAATATTCTCTACTGACCCTGCAGCATACTTTAAATTTACTTCAATTTAAGTGACTCCATGAAACACAAAAGCTACGTTTTTCAGCTCTTTGTGGACATACTGCACTACATGAAATATTTGGCTTGGTTCACTTTCTGAATCTCAAAATATCTCCTTATGCTATGATTGTTGCTATCTCTTACAAAATGAGGCGAACTGTGGAGATAACGTTCTCATGTTTCACACAAGACACACACGTCCATATACAGGCATGCAGGAGGGAAGGAGGAGGAGGAGCTGGCACAAACGAAGTTCTGCTCGTAAATATTCTGCTGTCTACGTGCAGAGCATTGGGACCCAGTTACAGGATGCCATGGGAATTTACTCACTGCTAAATGAATGTATTTATCCTTGCAAAATCCTTTAAAAAGAAAAAAGGAAAAAGTCTCCACCAAATATCTAAGGCAGGCAAAATATATTAACATACACAATGGTTTAATTAGATCTTACCCTGATTTTCTATAGTCAGAGACCCCTCCAAGTAAATCTAATTGCCTCAGTTACGAAGAAGGGCTTGTGCACTCCCAGGGATGATTTCACAGAACATGAAAAAGCCCTCAAATAAGGTACGTTTCAGTTTTTTCCAACTCAAGGGAGCTTGTGGAAAAATGCAGCAACCTGTGGTTTTACCTCGGGGAGCAGCTCCAGGAAGTGACTGGAGGACTTTAGGAGGACTCTTCCCCTCTGTTGTGAGTAAGTAACCACACTGCAACTAAGAGAAAAATTAGAACAGCACAATTTAGTTCAGGAATGTTAACTAAATGCCTCTATTTGCTCACATAATATATTGGACTACTTAGGGTGGCAAAAGTTTAAGGAACATGAAATTATGTAAATAACATTAGCTTACAATTTTGTCCTGGTAAAATGATTCTTAAATCCATAACTCATGCTGATCTATAAAATCCTGGGCAAATTCTTAATTTTTGTAAAACTTTCCACAATGGGTACTTATAAAATTGCCCTCTGAGGATAGGTTGCATATCAATTTACAAGAGTAACAGTACACCTATCTCTACAATGTCAACAAGGCAAACCACTATTCCCAGAGGGGTAATTGTAGTCTGGGAGCCCTCCTGGGCAGGAAAAT